>QKQZ01081578.1:0-15441 GCA_003595255.1 Solenopsis fugax | reverse complement strand
GCCTCTGGCAGCCGTTCAGATCGAGTGTGAGGTTACGCTTGAGCTGGACTACGGTGTTCTCGCGACCATTCATCGCGGTGTAGACGCCCGCGTCCTCGTAGAACGTCTGCTCCATCGTCAGGCTGCGCACCATCGATGCCGCCGGACTGATTGACTCGCCTCGATTAGGGAATAACGAGGGAGAACACCCTCGACTCCTTACTGAATTTCTCACCTCCGGAACGAGAAAGCGGCGTTCGCGTTCCCTCCCCCCTCTCGAATTGGCCGCGGTTCGCTTATCCGGTCCTAAGAATTAAAGAGAACGACGAACTCTTTCCTGGAGTTTTAACACGTCGACGAGTTCTGCGACGTGTTCTTCTTTCTTTCTTCCTCACTCTCTCTTTCTCTGCCTCTCTCTTTCTCTCTCTCTCTCCTCTCTTTCTCCTTCTTCGCCTACGTCAACGCGCAAACACTTTGCTTCGCGCTGCGGCCTGCAGCGATTACATAACAGCCGCGAGCGACTGTACGCAAAAAATTCACTCGCGGTACGACCGCCCGTCTCTTTTTACTCCACGCCGCACCTCCGTCCCCGTCCCTCCGTCTCGCGGGACTGTCACGTCACTCGGCGTATCGCGCACCAACCACCGGCGCGACGCGGCAACGATACGAGGCAAATAAGTCGGCCGAAATCGGCGCAGAAGACAGCGACGACCGCGACGGTTTGACGCACATCCGGCGTTACTACGCCGATGCGAAGAACGGCAACCGGTCTCTCCTCGGTGGAGGAACGCGGCAACCTGCTTGTCCGCCTGGCTCTCGCCTGCCCGCTATCCTGCCTGCCCGTCTGCCCCGACTGACTGTCAACACAACAATGACTCACGACGACGCGGAGCGGTGCGCGTGTGCCGTCTTTCTGCTCCGAAACGGAACGGAACGCAGCGCGACGTGTGTGTGTGTGTTTGCGCGAAACGCGAATCGCCCTGTGCGCGCCACGGTGGCCCGACAACTTGTGAACACCCAACTAAACGTACTCGCTTATATCCCGTGAGTCACGCTGGCCGAAAATAGTCACTGTCGTCACCGAACGCGGCGCCGATTGGCCGACGATGTCGCCACACGGCGTGCACGATTGGCCAGCCGATCGGAGCTACCGAGAAATGACGGGCGCATGCGCCCTGGGTAGACGTCCGCGCCAGTAGTGGGAGTCAAACGGGGAGAGGGGGCGACGAAACGCCGGTGACAGGGTTAAGGTGCACCTCCATCTGTCAGATTCCTCGGCACAGTCCACACGCGAGCTGTCATTAAATGTCAAAAAATGTGGAGGACCATCTCGGAGCGATTTACGGACGCGGGCGGTACCGATAAATCCGATTTCACGAATTAATAAGCTCCTTTCACAGCATTGATCGGAGGACTCTTCCGTACTGGTGGGAATGACGCTTTATGTTCACTGTCCCGCTTCCACGCGACCATCGGCAGATCTGTCATCTCTATTTATCGCTTTGGGCAGACAAACACGTTTCTACATTTTGCCGAAGTTTAAATAATTTTCAAACAGTACAAAAATAAAGAATTGCGATAAACGTGTACGTATATCAAGCTTCGAGTATTTGCAAAGCTCTCAAAGATGGCAAAATCTTTTCCCAGAAAACGATATTATAGTGATGTAATCGACAAAGTTTCGGTATATCGTGATATTGTGAATTTAAAATACTTAGTATTGCTATTGCACATACAGAGCCATAATTATATCTTGTTTAAAATACTTTCTTACGAAATAGAGATTATTGATTAAGATATGTTTCTATGTAACACCAATTAAAAGTTAACGAAATTAAAAAACTGGATACTTCTTCGATTCTTTTTTTTTAATTTGGCTTATAATTATACAATGTAAATGACAACGTAAATAAATTTTGCTAGTACAGTTTTAGGTAAATAACTTTTAAACGAGTAAATAGCTCCAAATGAACTTTTGCACGAATATCTATTAGAAAATTTTAGTATATTAAAATATATTAGTATAAAAAATTTGATTTAGCTATTTTTCATCACATTTACAAATAATTATTACAAAATGCGATTTTACATAAAAATCAATAAGAATACAAGAGCAAATAAAAAATTAAATAACTTTTAAACCAATAAGAGAATTGTGCTCACATTTTACACAGATGTTCAAACATAATAATAGAATAATCTGTTTTTATATTTTTGATAATGCTTTAAGATATAATATATATATATATCCTTAATTACTGGTATCACACTACGAAAAAATTGTTAGCTTGAATAAATTTTTCAAATTAAAAAAATAATTAGGTTTATATAATATATATTAGATTAAAATGTACATTCTCTTGTAAAATTTATCAAAATAGTTAAATTTATTTAAGAACTGTAATAATTCTCCAAATAAAAAATATTTTAAGTAGAAGTTAAATATTTTATGTTTATAGATTAAAGTTAAATATATAAATACTTGAACTGAAGAAATTTAATTAAAATTGAAAAATTTAGTCAAATTAACAACTTTTTTCTCAGTGCATGAAAGTTTCTTAGCGAAACTTGTTGACTACTTTTACTTATTGAGTATTCCACTTGTCACGTCAATATCGTTTGCATAAAAGCATATCAGAAAGCCCTAATCTCCATTGTATATACCATACTCTCCATAACGTCCGTAATCGACAGTCTACATCTTATACTGTATATGCGATTGCATATAGTTTGTGATGCATCGAGTGACTTAGAGGATGACCAAAACGGTTCGACATTATTATTATTATTGTTCTTGATTAATGCAGTCGACCATGCGAGCTTCGCGTATCGACTTCAAGATAAATCAACGTTTCAGACCATTCATTTGTCGCAAGTTTTGTACATCGTTGTCACTTATTTGTATACCATTAAGGCTACTTGTAAGAATTTGTTTTTGTTTGATATTTGATAAACAACAAAAAAAAAGAAAGTGATGCTCATAGCACCAAAGTGGACGCAACGCAAGAATACTGGAAAAAATGTTTACATTTTTCGAAACGACAAGCATTTTTAAAAGGTCTGCTTTAAGGAAGAACAAGAGTTTTGTATGATTAAATTGAAAGAGAAATTATTTCAGAAAAAGAAATGAATGGATATTATTCTCCGTTAGGTGTTATTTACTATTTATATATAGAGAAAATTAATTTGTATAATAAAACTTTATTACAAAAATTTTCTGTCATTAAAAACAGATCTGAAAATTTCAAGTTTTGCTACAATTTCATAATTTCTAAAGAAGTAATCTGCTATTTTCGGCTCTAATTTTCCTCTAGAATGTTACTCTACACATTGAACCTAAAATAGACTATGCAAAAATGTTATTGCAAAATGGTAACGACATAGACGTAAAATTTTAATTATTACTAATATTTAATTATTAAAAATATATTATTTATGTGACAACTCTGTGTGTGTGCGTCCTTTTATTCCTTTTATTCCTTTCCCTGAAATAATTGCGCAAATTTTGCTTTCAATTTAAGCATACAAACTTTTGTCCTCTCTTAAGCTCAACTGTTCAATTAATATACTTCCGATTTACAAAGATCTGTTTACGAGTAGCATTCTATCGTTTAATTTATTTTTATCGTTATCTAATATTCTAAAATTTTTAAGAATCTTTTAGATATAAACATCTTCACATTTACTATTCTTATATGACAAAAATTCTGAGAAATAAATTCAAATATGCCTCGTTTACTGGATGCATGTATTTTTGAACAAATTCGCGTCTTACTGCATTCCGACAGCGTGCAAGCTTTCCCGGGAAAGCTTCTTTGATCGTTTCTCCCGAATCTTTTCCAGGAAAATCGCGCGCGCTATTTGCTGGGTCGTTATCCAAGTCGGTTGTTTAGGAAAAAGCAAAAGGGACATAAATGTCATGAAATTTAAACTGCATTTCATATTCTAAAGTACACTAAATATATCTAATTCGAAAATTTATATAATCTTCTCGCGCTATCTCCTTCTGTTACTCTTATCGCCGGAAACAAAGTTTCCTATCACATACCAAATTTCTAGGTAACGGCCGTTACAAAAATAATTTATCTCTTAGTCCGTTTTTAGTCTGTTCTATCATTTTCACGCCAGATTTTTGCATTCTTAAGCCCGCACAGTTTATTGCGAAGAAGTAGAACGACTATATATGCGAATATGCATATGAGTATTTTTTAGTAGATTGCTTATTTTCAATACTTATTTTTCATCTGATGAGTTACAACACGTTAATACGTTTTTCTTTTACTCACGAGATGAGGATCAAGTAGAATACTCTCGAATTTTGCCTAACTTAAATATGTTTCAATACTTATCCTCCACTAATTCATGATAAGTGACACGATGTAATATTCAAGTATTCGTGCGAAATTTGCATCGAAAATTTTTAGTGCGATGTCTTTTTGATGTCTTTTATCTTTTTATTCATTTTATTATAATAATTATAATTTTTACGGTTTCAAAATGTGTAATTGTGAATACTAAATGAATATTTTGTATTCGTAGTTGAATATACGTTTCTATTATACTACTCATAAGTATACATTATTATTATCGGATATACTCGTATGCAACTTGCTTTTATCACTCATTTTTTGGAAAAATTCCTGTTTGCGATCTGAAATGTACTCATTGAGCTGAATGCACATTTTCATTTATACTCAAACTAACCGTTCTCGCGGGCTAAAAACGGTGAAATATTTTTGTAAGGGCAGTCATGTAACTTTTTCCCCAAGGTGGAAAATCCGTAAAAAGAGAAAAATTTCTCCGTTAATTTTCAATAGTAAAAATTTTCATTCTTTACATTTCCGCTCATGACAAAAAATTATATAATCTGAATTATAATTGACATAATGAAATTAAAAACTCGAACTGTTTGAATTTCCTTTTCGTTGCTATAGAGTAGTATAGAGCATATCGTGCGTACACAAAAAAATTAATATATATCAAATTAAAACTAATATACTTTATTTAATCCTTATGGTACAATATGAAAAAGGATATTATAGCTTAATCATAGGTATTTCGCGTCCAGCCACATTTCATCTTTTTATAGTGTTTCAAAAAATCTTTAAAAATTCATGAACATACTTTCAAATTTCTAGAACAAATGTCTATACCTTTTAGAAAAAAATAAAATGTAGTATAATTTAATTACTTTTAAATTTTTTCGAGAAATCATGCACTAGGAAAAAATGTAATGCCTTCAGCAAAAGCTATTTAGTCAAGATCAAAATCAAAGTCACTTTTTAACAGCAACTAAATATTTTGTTTTATGAAACAAAAAATTTAATTGCTTTCGCGAAATAAATGTAAATAAAAAAATATTTAAAATTAGAAAGATATTAGACCGTTAATGTATACATACAAATTGAACGTGAAACGCCTTCTACGGTCGTAGCTAGATCTTAAGTGCTTTATATTTGCTTGTGTGATTTTATATACCTAAAAAAATATTTGTTTATATTAATTAAATATCCCTTGAAAAAAAGAATTGATAAAGTGTTTCAATAAACTGATTACTATTATATCAGTCACTAATGAGATTTCATCAGTTAAAACTGATTTCCAAGAAATCTCGTACAGGATATAGTAATCAGTTTATTGAAACACTTTTTCTTAAGGGTAGTTTTATTCGACACACTTTAACTAATTTTTTTAACAAAACATTTTTCCTAGTGTGAATAGAATTTAGTTGGATACACATAATTAAGCCATGACTAAGGATTAATAATCATCGTTTCATATGTACACCCGGACAAAAGTTATGTTTAAATTGATAAAATTGTTTCTTTAATTTAGTTTTTAAATTAAAATGAAAATATCTTTAAGAAAAATAAAAATTTACTTGATTTCTAGAAATAACGTTATTTGATTTTTTGAAAGTAAATAAATTATTTGTTCAAATTATTTGATTTAAACAAATAATTTTTTAATTCAAGAAAAGTACTGACAGAAATGTAAGAAATAATTTAGTTGTTCTGGCTTTAAAAATATGTTTCTTTCTTTTAAATAAAGATTTGCGTTGTACAACCAAACTATTTCTTTAATTCTAATAAAAGGAACAACCAAAAAGTTTCTTCAGATCAAAGAAACTTTTCTTTAACCCTATAGCAAATGCACAAATTCCTTTGATTCGAACAATTCTTTTTTATTCGAAGAAATTTCTCTCTAAGTGCAAACAAAGATATAAGATAATCTTTTGATAATCTTAACTTTCAGTAAAATATTTTATATTTTTGTTTCAATATATTATAAATCAATTAAACCACACAATTATTTTGATAACAATAATAATAATAAATTCTAATTCTTGGTTTGATGATATTGTCCGATATTAGTTTCAATCATAGATGAGGAAAGCGAGTGATGGAGTTTTACGTGCGATCTCGCACGAAATTATCAATTACACAATTTTCAACTCACTCGCGCAGCTCATAAGATAGACGCGTGCGAGCTCTCGCGAAAGTATAAGAGACACGCGATTATTCTCTCGCGTGTCTTTCGAAACGGACTAATTCCGCACGTACATATTCGGTATAATAGGACGCTCGTGATCTCGGGTCTCGCCCGTGATTTTCCGGCGCGCGAACGAGAAAATGCGAGGCATCGCGATATCCGGTGAGTTTCGACGAGAGCGAAGAGCACGCGACGACGCGACGACGTCGCGACGTGATCGATGGCATGCCGATACATCGGTTCACGTTGCACCGTGTTACGCGAACGTAACGATTGATCACGTCGCGAATATCCTTTCGCGGTGTGTATCGCGTTACTTCCCCTTTTTAATGAGCGGCCTAACATGTGTAAACGTAGTGTCGCGAGGTAGCTGCGTCTTCATCCTTACGTAAGTCGAGACATCGATGTTTCAGAAGATTGGAGAGTCAAACTGCTCGTTTTTGCCTTTGACCATTATTTTGTAATAACATTTTTCTAATGTCTCAAAAAATTTCAGGTTCGGCCTATACATTAAAGAATAAATTTTCTGAGGAAAGACTAGAAAATAGCAGATTGCTTCCTTAGAAGTCGCGGAATCGTGACAAAACTCGAAATTTTCGGATCTGTCTTCAATGATACAAAACTTTTAAATTTTGTATTATAAAATCATTTATTATTTAATGAATTTTCTAACTCTCAAATATAACAGCTGATATATGAAATAATATCTAAATAAAAAAATTTATTCATTTATTCATTTCTATTAAAAAAAAAGTCGCAAATTTCGCCTTTAATTTGACAAAACAAATCTATCTCCTCTTAAGTGTATACATTCGATTTTTTTTTAAATAATAAAGTTATAACAAAATTTGTCGAATACCTAAAAGTTATTTCGTTTAGAAAAATCTGTATAATAATATACAAAAATTTTATTACTTTTTTAATGCTTCTTTTTTAATAAAATAATATTTTATTACAGTTTTTTATATTTTGTGTTAATTTCAATAATGTGCAATAAACTCTGATTTTCAGTAGTCATTTATGAGGTAATGGTCACTTGTGTTGTTTTTAAATATATAATAGGTGAAAAGAAGAAAAGATTTCCAATATAAAAGCGTGTTTACTAAAAAAAATAATTAAAAATTTTCATTTAAGTCATTACACAGAACTTTTTAAACAAAATAATTTTTATCCAAATAATATTATTGAGAACATAAAAATTTGTTTATATATGTAACTCTATTTAAAAAAAAATAGCAAAGCGAACACATAACAAACTGTATTATAAAAGTGTATAGTGTATTATGTACACAAATATTTACATATATAAACTCTTTTAAACGTTCAGTTCCAGTTTTCAATTTCTATCAAGTTAATGTCCCAGCAAATACCGAATGTAACATAGATATAACATATACATGTGTTATATATGTTATATAACATTACATCTGCGTTACATTCGGTGTTTACTGGGGTGCATCTCACCATTGTTGCACCTACTACTGATGATTGGTATGCACGCACTCGCATAAAAGTATTTTTTATTGAAAAATTTTCTTCGTAAAAATCGAAACACGTTAATTATTAGCGAATCGCTTGAAATCAATTTAATTATATAGGTTTCACGTATAGTCAGTGCTTTTTAACCTCTTTAATGCAGAGAAATTTCACGACTCTTCTCTCTCTCTTTCTCTTCTCTTTCCGTCTTCGTTCTTCTCTTTTTTCCTCTTTCCCGGATTAAAGCCGCGCGAACGCCGCATGGGCGAGGCGGTGCCAGCTGCTTTTTTCATCTTGAAATTAAACAAACATAATTAATTTCCGCCCCCGCGCGCCCGCGCTCGCGCTCCCGCGTGGAAGCGCGCGGAAGGTTAAATCCATTACATATACACATAGCACTATACTCGAGTACACGGAGGCCAAGCCTTTTTATTTGCGCACGAAAGCTGCCGGCCGTTTCCGACCGTCGGCGATCAATCATTTCGCGCGAATACGGCGAAACAGTCTCACCTCCCGTCGCTTAATTTTGTGTCGAGGACTCTTCCACGGAGTCTCTTCGTTGCGAGAACATTCTCTAGAGAACATTCTTCACAGAGATAAGATCAGATAATACAAAAATTTTTTTAATCCAGTAGAGGTGATGAATAAGAACCTCGAAATATTAATTACTATTGACACTTCGATTAATAGGCACATTTTTTTAATGTTATGAAATAAATAACATAAGATTTAAGTTCTACTGTTGATGCATATAATTATGATATATAATTATGATATAATTTAATCTAAAAAAAAACAGATTAAAAATACATACAATAATAATATGAAGAAAATAATATCTACAACAATCTTTCATATATGTATAAACTAGAATATAAAATCTATAGAGTTTGATAATTTTAAATTTTACCAAAATGTTTTCTTAGATTTTTATTTTAATATTACAATAGTAATTTATAAAGCACAATATTATTGTTTTGCTGAAACTTCTAATTTTTAGTTTGAAGATATTGCTATCTTCTGATATTTTTTCCTCTCAACTTATAAAAATTATTATTGAATAAAGATAAATGTTTTTTTTATGAAGCTATAAAAAATTTCTTCTTGTAAACAAGAATTATGTTTGTTTAAGATTATCATATTCTTCAAAGATTTTATATTCTTGTGTACGAGACAATAATTGATGATTTGATAATTTTGTTCTGTGCAAATTTAGCCACCGATTACAAATATATTTTTGAGATTATTTTCATACGTTAATAAAAAATATACATATATAGTACGCATGCCTAATTGTCGACAATAACAAAACGCATCGGCTTAGTAGAAATTAGAAAAAAATTGGAGAAATATGTACATATTTCTAAGATTACCAAATTCAATCTATCCGCTTTTTGAATTTTTGCGAGTTGATATAAATAATAAGATATATATTGGTGGGTAACTCCCAGTTGTAACACAAACTCAACAATTGCTTGAGTTCCTCGTTTTCAAACTTTTTGATTGGTCTGGGCGTTCTTAATCCGAAAGATCAAAATCTTCATTCCGAAACTTCTGGTGTCATTTTTTGCACATTTTATACGTCATTGTCTTTATCTCCAGAGCGCAACAAATCATTTCCGTAGCTTCAACAGCATTTTTACACTGCTATTACGCAAGATTATATCGCTTGTTTTGCCAAAGTACATGTTTTGAAAACTTAGTGGTACACATTTACAAACTGCAAAAGGACAGGAAAATATTTAATTTTAAAACGGAGTTGCAAGACATCGAATAAAAAAATACCGTATTAATTTGCACACTTAATTATCTATATAATAAAAGAATATTGAATATTAGGTAATACGCTATTTATATAAGAAAACGAATATTGTAATCGTGAATTAAATTTTAAAACAGAGGATGAAGCAAAATAATTTACTCGCAATCTACCCTGTAATTATGTTTATTAAAATAATTCTGATAAGATATAAACGAATATGGTATTGTACCAATAATACTGTAGAAGAAAGATATATGGGCATATGATGCATATGTACGTATTAACCTTTAAAATACAGCAGTATAAAGGCCTATTATAGTATGTGTGATGTATCAGCGGAAGAAGTAACGTATCGGAAATGTAACATTCCCGCGAGACTATTAGGTCAGTTGAATCAATCGTTGACTCCCCCAAGATATCAACTATCAACTAACAAATACAATTGATTTGGAAATTTAACAGCTATTCAGATAATTTATACGTAGTACAGATTAGTTTATATTACTCTGTCGAAACTTGATAGATATGGAAAAAGAGGAAGAGTTTTTAGCAGTATCATACTGTCGATGTCGATAATACTAATAACAATTCTCTTATTAAATCTTGATAACACATATCAGTTCTTCCTACTCTCTTCTCAGTTTTCTGTAAAGAAACATAACTTCATGTCAAATAGAATCAAATTAAAACAAATTCTGTTACATAGTAAAAATTTTCTCTTAAAATTTACTCTCAAAAATGGTGGGACAATATAGACTTTGAAGATTATACTATATTTTTACAGAATATTTACTCAAATTTTGAAAAAAATTCCTTGAGAATTCCCGGATTTTCCAAGAATGTTATTCAAAATTCCCAATAAGATTAGAAAATATTAACGCAATTAAGAAATTTTAACGCAGCCTTGAAATAAATTTATTTTATTATATTTTTTAATGTTCCTTAATCATACAATCAAAAAAAGGCCATTTAAGTTTTGAATATTGAATTTGAGAAAAGAAATAATATAAACTAAATATGACACATAATAATTTATCTGCAATGCATGGATCACCGGAAATCCAGAATTCGAAAGACAAAACACACAACGCCAATTTATATAGAACAAGGTCACAAATTTTTTAAATAAAAATTTATGAATTAAACGAGAACATATTTGGATACTGTTTATTTCTAATCGATTTTAATCAAATTTAGTACAATTTTAGTGAAATTTTACTAATATTTCACTAAAATTTATCAAGATTAAAATAACAATAAAATTCTTCAAAGTCTATGGTTGTTCTATAACTACCATGATTTTGATGGTAAATTCTAAGAAAAAATTCTCTATTGAGGATATATTCCGGTCTAAACAGAATTTTTACTCACTTATTCAATTTAGGTTCTTTTAAGTTCACCGGCGCCTTTCTTCGTCTAGGGCGACTTGAAGCGTAAGCGCTGCTTTCCGAGTCTCGATCTTCATCGGACGTGTCTTTCCTGCAAATCAAGGATATGAAAAAGTACGACTTACAAAAGAAAAATCTCATACAGTTGCAATAATTTATAATTCTACGTACGTGAGATTGTTGGTAGAAATATCATTGGATGATCTTCTCGACTTAACATGAGATTCATTGAGCTTCTCCAATACGACTTTCGCCATGCTCGGATCTCGACTGTTCTCTCGAGTACTTCTCGATTTCTTTGTATTAGTTGTCGAAGAATTTTCCGTAGAACTTGTTCGCACTTTCGTATTCAGTTTTTTAATGCTTTTACTGGAATGCTTTGTCTTTGTCGACGTTCTCTTGTGATCATTAATTAAAATTAATGGCAGTTTTATCGTGATGTGATTGTAGTCAGATTCGTTCAAGCTCCGATTCGACACAGACGCCACCGGAATATTCGTAACGCTCGGTATCGCGGCGGTTAATTCGGTGTCACTTTCATTCTTGACAGCGGAATTGTTTATTACGTTGGATTCCTCCAAAACAGGCAATCGCAACTCATTAATGTTGAATTGCATATTCTGTGCTGGTTGACGCAACATCAAGGTAAAGTCTTCTTCCGTCTCTTCTGGCACTTCGGAGTGCCCTCGTCTCAGCGTCACGAAGCTTGCGAATTTCATCGTATCACCTGCGTTACTATCTTCGCTATCTGAACTTCTTTCACGGTTGGACGCAGTCGCTGCCGGAAGTAGCTCGTTAACACTAGTATCTGCTTCGTGATAAGAAGAGTTAGATTCGGAACCATCGACAATGGGCGCCGCGTCTCTCTCCGACGGTGGCGTATCTGTAGTGTTCGATATCTCTTCGTTGCTTTCCGTAACGCTCGAATCGTCGTCCATCATTACTTGTGACGTGTTGTTGTTAACATCGGAGTCGTTAATGGACTCAAGTTCCTCTGCGACATTATTCCGCGATGACATGGCATTGTTGAACATCCAACTTGAACCTTCCAGCGGATCTTCTTCCTCCCAAGCTCGAGTATTATTTTGCAACAGCTTCGAGTTTTCTGTCGCACTCGCATTCCGATTAAAATCTTTGTTAGAGACCTTACTATTTATTTGTACGTTACTTTTTTCTTTTTTCGACGCATCTGTGTGAGTTTTAGTCTCCTCGTTAACAGACACCGATATCGCATTTATTCTGTCTGATAGATCGTGAGCCGGGCTATCATTACTCTCCTGACCTTCGATGTCAATGCTAGTGCCAATTACCTACGGGGAATAATACAATAATAACAATTTAAACATCATGGTAATTAAAGAATCTTATTTTTGTAATTTTAATAAAATTTACTATCTAAAATATTTACTATAATTTTAGTAAAATTCCTCAATGTCTATATTATCCCACGATTTTATCGTAATTTTAAAGATAAATTATAAAAGTTTCTCTGTGTATGCAACGAAGAGCAAAAGTCATATTAGACGCACTATTTTGCTATTATCACATGAATAAAGCAACTCTTCTAATACTGATGAACTGCGACTACTATAATAATTTAAAAATCCTTAAATTTTATTGTAGTATTGTAGTATGTGTCACACTTACGTCAATATGTCCCGCATTTGACGAAGTTTCATTGGACCATCTATTTCGCGATCGCGAAAAAGATACTGACAATCGTTTTGAATGGCGGCTTCTCCTTTTTCTTCTTAATCTTTGTTCATCTGTCGCTGTAAGTGTATGTTGACAAATGTTAATAATTATATTAATTGATCGATACATCTATTACGTTTAAGGATCAAATATACCATTAACACGAGGCGATGAAATTGTCAATCTTTCTGGCAGTCTGCACGTACGACCATTTTCCTAAAACAATTATGTTATTTAAAAAGAAATTTTTTTTAATTTATATAATTCGATAGTACACAATTGGTATTTGGCAACAGATAGGAGAAAATTTAAGAATTCTAAATGATAAAATAAGAAATCAAGAATAACAAAATAGCGATAGAGGTTTTACTTTCTAATTATAAACGTTTTTAAATATTCACGTAAAAAATACCTATAACACGTGAACATTTAAACATTATAATTAAAAAACAGAGCCTTTATCGGAATTTTGTTATTCTCAATTTTATAATTTTGAATATTTAAATATTTACGTAAACAATATCTAAAGTACATCAATATTTAAACTTTTATGATTAAAAAATGAAGCCTTAATTGCATTTTGTTATTCTTCATTTTCGTGTAATTTTATCATCTAGAATCATTTCTTATTAATAAATTAATAAATTTTCTTTCACCTGTTATCAAACACCTGTATGCAAATAAGTTTCATGTATAATGTACGAGAAATAGCGATACAAAATAAATGCATACGTACATATCTCAAGGGTGTAGAGGGCAAGGAAATAATTGGTGATCTAGTCTCGTTCATTTCTGTATTTCTAGTAGGTGTAGTTACTTCTTGTATGTCACTCAGTCTCGATATATTATTAATACTCTCCATGTTAACTCGACTTAAATTAATTGTAGGTTTGGTAATAGTGTGTCCGCTCACCATAGGTTTCACTACACCTTTAGCTGGTGATTTTGTCGACAGTCTGTTGGATGAGTCTTTCCCTGAAATATATTCTAATGTAAATACATATTCTAATAAGTATAATTATTGTATATAAGTATAGTATAATAACATATAAGTACACAGTGAAAATATTTTTCTTAAAATTTACCCTCAAAATAATAGTTGTAGGACAACATTGTAAAGCTTCGAAAAATGTTACTATATTTTGCTTAGTAAAATTTGAGTAAAATTTAACTAAATTATTATTAAACATTAAATTTAACTAAATTATTATTAAACATAAAAATTTAAAAAACTGGTCAAATTCAACGAGTAAAACAAATCTAGATGTCAATATAAGCTTTTAATTTCGATCACAATTATAAACACAAATAGAGCGGTACGTTTCGGCTATACTTAGCCTTCTTCAGCCAACAATATAAATTACTTATTAAAAAAATTACAAAAAAATTACATATTAAAAATTTGAAACGAGAGATATAACACCATTCGTGAACGTTCATAAATTATTGTATTATAATAATAATAATATTGAACATGGCATAAGTTACGTATCTACTCTCTGTGTCAAAGATCGAATCAAATTTTTAATTGATTTATTCTGAATAGATTTGTACCTTTCGCGGAAGTTCATGCATGCATCATTTGCAATGGCAAACGACCGAGAGTATCTTTACCCAAGACAGTTATCATGGAGCATGCATGAACATGCATCAAGTAGAGATCACGAACTTCAGTCCTGAATTTAAAAGCGAGATTTTAATTTAAATATATGATATAATATATAGAACTAATTGGAAATTTATAATATAAAATAGTTAAATGTTATTAAAACTATTAAAATTTTATTAAAATTATAATAAAATTCTTCGAAATTCATATTGTTTCACAATTACCATGATTTCAAGAATAAATTCTAAGAAAAAATTCTCTGTATATATAAAAAATAAATATAATAACATATACATATGTTATTATATTTATACAAGGTATTTAACAAAACCATTCAGCATTTATATGGCACACATTAAAGTACACATCATACTGATTAAAAAAACCTTAATGAATATAAGTTGAAAGCTGAACTGTTTCTCTGAGATATAAACAGTTTTGTACGTTAGCATCATGAATGACTTACCCTGGCTATATTTACACATATTCCACATGTCCTCCTTCCATTTTCATACATTCTTAGCATCTTCTTCTTACAGAGTTTTACTTACATTAGTGAAGATTTTGAAATAGTATGAAAGGGAACTCTTTGATTAGGAAATTTTTCAGCATAAAGACATTACGCAACAGAAGCATTTCCATTAGCTCGACCATACAAAAAAATGCATATCTGCTATTTCTTGATTATAGTAATAGACTGACATTTTTAGCATGATATCTTATAAATGTATAATCGCCAAATAATGTAAATTCGCACAATTACCAGTTGATGACAACTGACTGATTACAGATAAAATATAATCTTCTGTTATGAAATATGTATGGAAATTGAATAAGGATATAGAACGCGGTTTATAACATTGAAATGAACATTAAATGCGACATATAGAAACAAATAAGTCATTCATGATGCTAATATACAAAAATGTTTATATCTCAGAAACAGTTGAGGTTTCGACCTATATTCTTTCAGATTTTTATACTTACAAGGAAAGATCCCGAGGTGTCCCCCTCCGATCTTGACGAGCCTTTAATATGTT
>QKQZ01081577.1:0-15603 GCA_003595255.1 Solenopsis fugax | reverse complement strand
TATAAGTATATTCATATATATATATAGATAGAAAAAAAAATTGTGAAATTTGTCTTCCTTGCTAAAAGTCAAAGGCGCTAATATATTTTTATCATTTCGTAAATTATTAAATTATATCATCAAATAATATAATACTTAAATTCATTAAAGGAAACTACATTGCTGAATCTAATTCCAATTTATGTCACACTTAAATTTTTTAACTACACAGTTGATTTCAGAAAAAAATTTTATAATATAACCATTATTTATTGTGTAACTTTTTAATTTCCAATGAATATTTAGTTAATAAAGCCACAACGGCTACCAATAGCGTTTTTGATAAAAAATTGAAAGTATTTTTGAAACATAATTAATCTATTGTAATTAAAAACTTCTGGCAAAATTCATAATTTTTTTTCGCACAATTTTAAGATTGACCGTCTATAATCATTCGTCGCTTTAACCTATTTGGTCCTCGAAAGCTGCTGGGTGTAAGGAAATACTTGAAGCTAAGATTGGTTGCAAGTGGCAGGCGCTAACGATCTGTAACCGCGAGCTATCTGAGCGCGCCATCACTTTGAAACCGATTGCTCTTCGAGGACTTCGCTGGCTCTCAGCTTGATCTCTTTCCAGGAATACTGTATATCCTTGCTCTCGCTATATCGAGAACAGATGCAAAATCGCAGGAAGTATGTGTCCTTTATCTTTGACGGGACGAGATGGATATTTCCTGCACCGTTGATTCTCTTTAGCAGGACTTCATTGAGTTCGTTGGATCCCTGTAGATCATTTTGGAATTAGTTCTACTATTTCCTCTTTTATAAAAGTAATATATATGATATTTTTCAATTATTACTAAATTAGTTATTATTTTTAAAAAATAATTATTACATATTTTTCCATTAATTTGAAATTTAAGAAAAATTGTAAATATTATTTTTAAATAAAAATAATAGTGAATGTACAAATATATTTATCATAAAAGGTGTTTTTGCAAATGCACTTGTGAGAGTAATCAACTTATGTACCTTCAATCGGAAGCAAACTAATCCCATGATAACTTCACCTACAATTTCGAAGCGAGGATCGGTAAGAACTAACGCTTCGAATTCATGTGCTTGAGCAACGTGCGATCTGATGAACTTTTGAAGGTTTTCAACTCCGTAGAGCCTTAATACAAACCAAAGTTTCAGAGAGCGGAATCTGCGTCCAAGTGGAATCTGCCAATGCTGTCATAAAATATACTCAGATTAATAACGAGATTATTTACAAATTGCTTTTTAAATTGATTTTATTAATTAGACAATATAAATTCGAAAATATCAACTTAATAGACTTTTACCCTATAATCCGGTGCTGAACCCTGCATATCGTGCTTCAGGTACAAAGGATCAACATTAAAAGCGTTTATGACGTATGTCGGATCCTTAAGCCACATGGCTGAACAGTCAAAATTAACTAACATCCATTTATGCGGGTTGAAATTGAACGAATCTGCCATTTCGATGCCTTTCATTAAGTATCTAAATTCCGGGCAAATAAAAGCTGATCCTATAATCAAATGGATTTGTTTTAACTTTGTTTTATAAATTGCTGTTTGAAAAAATCCATCATTATTTTTATTATCTAAAATATAAATGAATACAGAATATAAAAGAATTAATTTGTACCTGCATAAGCAGCGTCTACGTGCAGCCAAACGTCTTCACGATTCGCTACAATGCCCATTTCATCGAGACGATCAAAGGCGCAATTAATAGTGGTACCCAAAGTAGCGACGGCCTATGATAAAATGTCAACTTGTAATTTTTAAAGTACTGATTTCTTAATAATTTATTTATTTATTGTAATTAAACAAATTTCTCATCGTAATGTTAAACTTCAATCTTTTATAGAGAATTGAGCCTGATATCAATATTTTTCTACGATACAAATATATTGTATTAAATTATAATAAACAAATTAATTATAATAATTAAATTTCTGAGAAGTTTTCTAATCCAAAATTTTTTCTTAAAAGATTATTTCATTATATAATGTTCGTATTATATTATCTTTCTCGTATTTACATACATAGCACACTGAATTTTCTCTTTGCGATTCTATCTGATTCTTCAAAGAAATTAAAAATGAAAGTATTAGTGCGTTTGGTCAATAGAGAAATATCAGATATATAAATTAGACTTACATAAAACGGTATGAAGCCTTGCGCTTTATCTTTCCTGATTGCTTCAGCGAATGTGTCACCGCGCAGCTTATGTTTTTCATCGACTTCCAACTGTCTAAATTTTACTCCACCAAGAAGTCCAGCGCGTTCAACCGAACTATGTGCTTGGCCTAAAAGAAAATACGATATTTTTATTGCAATTCATTTTATAAATTTATAAATTGTTTATTTTTCAAGAAATTTGCAATATCGCTTTGACGTAGCACGTATTCTCTTATTGTATTACTTACATTGCTAATGTTTAATATTTATTTAGAATAATAACTTGCAAAATTAAGATATATACCATATGAATTTTACCAATTCTAAATATTTTATTTCTTCAAAATATTTTTAGCAATGTACATAGAAGTGTGTAATCATAGAATGTTTGAGAAAGAGTATCTCTCCTATAAATATCAAAATTGTCAGCATCATCTTCAGTCGCGGTTGTATAGCAATATTACAAAAAGATGTAAAAAAATTGTCCATTCTTTTAGAACAATAGCGGCTCGTTGATAATATTGTTCCGTTCAATATTTCTAATCAGAAAAAAAAACCATGCTCATTATTCGTCGGAGAAGAATTCTAGAAAATTTCTCTTTTCTTTTTTTTCCATTTCGATAAAACGCGCGAAATTATTGTGGGCGTTGAGAATATCAGAGAAAGTTCGGCTTGAAGTATAACTGGAGCGGTTATTACGAGTTGCCATGGCGACAAAGTGCTGGTTGATGAAGTGAACTCCATACTCACCCTATCACTCCATCCCTCTCATCCCCTCTATTCACATGCCTTTGCAATTGCGCCCGGTCACTGAAAGCGACCGGACACTTTTCAGCATTATATTTATGCGCCCCGAGGCAATAAAATGAATACGAATGAAAAATTATCTTAAATCAATGATACGTACAACTCTAGCTCTTTAATTACATAATATATAAAAAAGTTATGATCTATTGATGACCAAAATTAGTAAATTAATGAATTTATTGCTTTTGTCACATTTTAATAAAATGGTGAAATTTTTTTACTAATGGTACATTTTTTTATTTTTTTGAATAATAAAAGAAATTTTTAAAATAAAGCTGTTTAAAATGCAGAAAGCTATCCATTCCATATAATATACTTTTTATTTGTTTTAATAATACGTATATTAAATAACTAATAATAAATTATAACATCTTATACATCAAGAGGCGCGGTCGCGACTCGCGCCAAGTGAACGCTTTAGCGAGTAGAAGACCGACCCTCTTTTACGTTAATAATATACGTGTGATTAATTTAAACGATAATCATAATGATATTTTCAAGATTTACAAAACACTGCCTTTTAATTTCAATTATATATCTCCATTTCTATATTGCAAGCTTAACCGTGACTGTCATAGCTCATTTAACACTCTCATCGAGATATATGTCATAGTTCAAGTGTTTATTAAAGTCATTGAACCGTACGCCACACTTGCGCTGCTTTGCTCAATAAAGATAAATAAGAATCGATTAAGAAATAATTTATGCGATTCGATACTCCAAATGCAGCGTATAAATTCATTTTGAAACTATTCGATTAAGGAAGAAAATGTTTGAACAAGCTATGAATGGTTTTCGTTTTGATCAGGATCTCTTATAAATTCTCGCATTACATGATATATACTATAGCAAAATGATTACAGTATACTCACAAGAACAATATGCGACCAGTTTGCTGATGATCTCGTTTTCTGTCCAATCGGGATACTGCTCTTTAACTTGCTTTATCTTTTTGTCCTTCGCTCCTAATAACGCTACCAAAGTGGCTTCGCTAGCAGTGCCCTGTAGGTGAAAATTACACTTTAAGCATGCTTAATTGCTTCCTCATCTTCAGGAATGTTGATCGAGAATGAACTATCCTTAAAACATCCAGATATCTTTTATATGTCATGCTATTTGTTAAATGTTTACCTGAATGACGCCACCGCCTTTCCCACCGCTGCAGGCAAGAAATTCTTTCGGCAAGTCCAGCATTTTTCCTAACCAATCCAGTACGATTACTTCTAGTTCTGTACAGGCCGGACTCGCAATCTAAAATTCAGGAGGTTTAGTATCAAAAGTGATTAAGAGGATATTGCATCTTGTTCTAGTGTTTCTCGGTGTTTGATATGTCTTACTGTTTATTATTTTTTATTTTTCACGAAAGATAAGAACATTTTTTATAACAAAGAAATGTTTTATCATCATTAATATTACTTTGATTTTTATTTGTTACGGGAAATAGATTTTATTATTTTTAAAGATATACAAATAAGAATCTTGTTAGAAACTATAGAAATTATTTTCTGTACTATAGAAAATTGATTAAAACTCAAATCATGTAAACGTGCAACGCGTAGTTTGGAACTTATAAATAAATTCTCCTAGGAAATTATTATTGAGTCATTTTCGACCGTTCTTAATTTAAATGTGTTTACACTTTGCGGTCATAATAAGATGTCGTTTACATTGTAAAACTTTAATCTTTCAAACCGAATAAACGCGCACAGCTTACAATAATCATTCGAGATAAGTAAAACCTTCACATTTTTCAACTGTAAGTTATTATACTCACCCAGGTGAATCCGATACACGCAATAGCTCCGCTTAACATATCGGCCAGAATCGCAGGATACGATTGCGCAGTGGGAAAGTATGCGTGGAATTTTGGACTGTGCCAATGAGTAACCTAAATAATTTCATTTTAATTTAATTCTTGCCTACTTGTGCAACTTCGAAGATATCAATTATAGAATCTCCAATTTTTTTATTTTAGTATCGTTACGTTTTCTTTCATAGTATACAATACAAGACAATCATTATTATAATTGTCTCACTAAATCAGTGATTTACGATAACCTGAGGCATTTAAAAATCACTTACTCCTGGCATTATCACTTTTTCGATATCGGCCATTATATCTTGCCACTGTTCAGGAGTTTGTGGTGCTTCGGAGGGCAATAGCGGTTTCATGTATCCTGGCTCCACTGTAGGCAAAACTCTCCTGGAAATATTTAAAATTTCTATGTACGAAAAATATATAAAAAGTGCAAAATAATCTATAGATTATTTTAATTCATGTTTGCCGTCAATTTCTTGATTGCAGCGTTATCATCTACCTGTCTCTAATATTTTCCAAATAGTTTGTGATATATTCTGCCATATCCTTCGCGTAATCCTTGAAGCTATCGGGATCCATGATTTGTTTTCTTCTACCTATAATATCAAGAGAAGATTATTACAAAGGTATAAAAGATATCGGAAGTATCCATTCGATTAAGCTGTTATGTATTAACTTAAATGGAGTAGGTGCGGTTATCTAGTATCCTTGGCATATCAATACGCACGAGCGCTTTGAATCAATGTACGATTATCATACCTATGCCGTTCTTATTTATTTTCCAAGATTGAACGTTTATCGGAATGAATAGAAAAGATTTTGCGACTGCATTTCCGTATGTTACGCGACTGATGCAAATAATTATAAAGATGCTGAGATCTTGCTATCAAGATGACCGTGATAATTTATAGAAAGCGTGTGAAGCGGTTGAAGTTGTTTTGCTAGACTCAAGGATATGTGTTAATGAAAACAACGATTTCAGATAAAAAGAGAAAGTGACATTGCAATGAGGATTAAAGCGCGCGAAAATTGCAAAAGTATGAGGATGATATTATCAAGAAGTTGAACAAGCATATGCTAAACTTAATGTAATTTTAATAAGTGGAACGGGGTTAAAATTATCGTAATAATTTATTACCATTTAATAATTTATGTCTGTCGAAAAGCAGGCAAGAGATACAAGAATTATCATTTATATTTGAAGGACAATATTTTTAACCTGATTTTCTATTAAATATAGTATATTATTTTGTAAATAATTAACAATTTTATTTATTAGTGAGCCTAATAATTTTGTTGTAACATAGCTCTTTTAAGAGAGAAAGAATTAGGAGATCTGTAGCTTCTTTCATTGCTTGATTTATACATAATGTCGTTCTCTCTTTATGCATTAACGTTCAACAAAGTTGATAACTCAGATTTACCGGGTAACTTAAAACGGATAGCATCTCTGCGTCAATTCTATTTTCTAGCCTTTTCCTAAAAAAACTTTTAGATAGCAAAAATAAGTATATACGTAAATACGTTTGGCCTTTTGAGCGAAATGTTTAATAAACCTAGGCATCGATAATCGGCGACCAATGACGTAGGTCTTGAGAAACACGGCGGCAGAGACAGGTGAGGGAGATGCATATGTGTCTATGTTGCCAGATAGAATGTCCACGAGATCGAGAGTGGAGAAGGAGAAGGACAACGAGATCGAAAGAGCAGCCGTGACGATCAGTAAAATCGCCTTCGCGTAGAGAAGTAAGAGTGAATTCGCCGTAATGACCATGACTCATTTTCATGGAGCTGGTTTCGTTCGAATCGCTGTTTGCCGCTGCCTATCGCGCCGATTTTGTCCGCTACGGTTTTTTACCTACTCGCGCTATGACGTGCTCGCGGAATTGCAAGTTGAATTTTTAAGGAGCGATTACGGTAAATGGATGGAAGTTGCATTTTAATAATTAATTCTTAAACGATGTCTTTGCGTAATTTGCATGTAATGAGATCTATGCAGTTCTTTTACTTTTGCAAATAAGGTATTTATTATTTGTGAAGAACGAAATCTGCATAGATATCTTAGCTAACAATATCTAATAATACCAATAAGATATCTATGCAGAATTTTACTTTTGTTTCACAGAATAACATTATTCTCGTTTCGAAATGTCGAATTGTTCATCATAAGATACCTTAATAATTAATATGGAAAGTAAGCTATGAAGAATGTGTCACTATTCTTTTATTATCATCATTAAACTCCAAAAGGATATCATTACGAAAGAGAAAGTATTAAAACTTCTGTGAATAATTTAGGAGATTATACTATTTACATTTACATGAGATTAAAGTAGTTCTTACTTTAAGATTATATGTGTCACATCTCAAAGTATTACCATAAATATAAAAATTTCATTGTTTTATTATTTCATATCAGAATAAAATTGAGCACGTTTCTCTAATTGGTTTAAAAGTCATTTAATTTTTTATTTACTACAAAAATAAATAAACTATTGAACCTGGCTGATTATCTTTGCCGATATTATTTACAGTATCAAAATTACATATTTAATAAACGTTTCCACTCTTCGTTCAGATCATCTTCAGTGTCTATTCTAATTTTACAATAAATAATCCTACCTAAATTATGACATGATTATTTTTGGTTTCTTTCCTTCACGCATTTGTTTCGTCGATTCTTGTTTATTTTCCAATATGTTGTCTGTCTTTGCCTACTTTGTCTATCTTTGTCTATTATATACTTATTTGGTTCACCGATGCTGCACACATTTGTGACTCGATACACCGCTTATATGGACCTTTTGTTTCTCGCATATATGAATTTTTGGAAGTGCAATGGTCTTATTAAAATTTTTATTTACTTTTGATTTTTATTTACAAATTTGGTGAGAAAGTAGCATTACGAATTAAATTAAATATTTTACATATATGTAAAAAAGTTGATTTTGATTGAAAATTCATTTTTTTTTTAGTATATACACTGTAATAAAAATTCTAATAAATATTCGTGCAATTGGATTGCTAAAGCTGCAATAAGTAAAATATGATACTGCATAAGCTAAATTATTTATTGTTTTGTCCTTTACAGTTGGTTTCAGGGCCAAAATTCAGGTATATACACAAGCAAAATATTTTTGTCGTTGATTAAGAATAAACTTAAAAAGTACAGTAAATTTTTTAAAATTTGGATAACGTTATAATCAAAACGTCCTTAATTTTTTTAGTTCAGATTTTATTAAACTAGCAAAATTAAATGTATTAAGAGCTTGCATATCGAGAATATTAACATTGCTAAGAACTGGAAGACATAGAAAAATAAAGCAAATAATATATTACTTTTATTTCTAGGACACTCGATTCAGAGAATAATAATTAATTGCTTTTGAAATGTCTTGGCACGTGAGGAAAAGTGGGAAAGAGTGGACGAATGAGAAACGTAAAGAAACGAATGACTCTTGACGCGATAGAGGAAACTCCCGCGGTCAGGGAATCCCCTTATGATTACATTAGTATCAGTGCATATTTCTCAGTGAAAAAAAAATATAAACGCGTTTTCCACGTCAATAATTAGAGATAGTGACGGATCGAGTTTGTTTCTGAACGGGTTATCGTAAAGCCATCGCGATTTATTTGATCTGACGCGACGTGGCGTTTCGCTAGATCGAATTCTCGTGAGATAATTCTGTGCACGAGACGAAAACAATTAGCATACTTCAATCGTATCATATTTTATTTAAGGAAAACATTTTTTATCCATTATATAAATCACGCCGTATTTATAATAAAGTCACTCAGGTATTCAAGATTTCATATTGCATTATAGAACCATCTGCTGCCGTTTATTTCGTGATAGACAACGTGAAATATCCACCGATTCGATCACGATCAATCACTGTTCTTTATTCCACGAGAGAATTTGAGCTAAATATCAAACTAGATGCTTCATTTTTTAACAAATTGTTTATATATTATTTCATTTTTTTTTAAATAATTAACTATTAAATACAATTCTTATATATCTTTTTATCCATATATGAACATTATGTCATAACAGAGAAAAGATGAGATTACATTAAATATAATATGCATATGATATTGATTTATGATAAGGAAAAGATAGCTTATCGATTAACTTATCGTTACGAGATAATGTTATATTCAACTAGTTTATTGAGTGATTGTTGAGCTGTCGGTTTATTTAGTTTCTCAGGTATTGATCAACGCGATAAAGAAATTTTTCAAAAACTGATAAAAGAATCACGTATTCTGCAAATGCATTCTGGGAATGAATGAAATCAACCGAAATGCTCGCGCTAAATTTATATGGAGTTTAAATATAGCACGCGTCGAAAACGTTATTCTTATTCGTACAATTATTCAGACGGTAATTTCTATTTATAACACGCAAATATGCTAAAAATAATCCGCAAATATTAGATAATCCCAAAATACTGTATTTGAGTTTCTTCCGTTTAATCAATCTTTTTCAAGAACGTGACAGATTAATTTACCTAATTTAGCTAATGCAGTTAGTGAGCTTTTCGTTCGGAGCGAAAGCTGTAACGAAGCGAAAGCTTAATAATTAGTTTTAGACACCGTACGCGCGTTTAGAGACTAACAAGCGCTATTAAAGTTCACTCCTTGACATCAATTATAGAACGTTAGACATCCTAAACAATCTTGGTTTCGAAGTCACTCAGCCTCTCATTGAACACGTTAAAATGCACTCGTATTTTACGTTAATTATAAATTTATTGTATAGAAATTTGTTATAAAATTATTACAAGTTATTGCATTTCTTTAAGACTGCAATTATTACAGTTTTATCAAAATTGTAGGATACTTCTACGCTCATTTAACTTTTAGCATCATTAAATAATATTTTTTGTACACGGAAAGAACAATTTTGCTGAAGTGTCTAAAATTTTAATTAGACACAGATCTGAAAATAATTTTGTTGGATACACACCAAAATAATTAGGATGTAGGATACTCAAATTAGTTACTGGAATGTCAAAATGTTTTGCTCATCATGCTTGAATATCTTACATAATTATTTTGATAGTCCAATAAAATTATTTTTAAATCTGTATTAAGCTAAATTTTTAGATGCTTCAAAATCTTCCTGTAATAGCAATATATCATAGATTACTGCAGCTTGTCATTCATATGCACAAATTGTTTTTGAAAATATGATGTAGCAGATGCTGCGATTTATCTTGTTCACTCAAATTTATTTTGTCAATTAATTTTTTCAAAAATTAGCTCTTAAAGATACTACTGACTTATACATAAACTATGAAAGAACAATTTTGCTGAAATACAGATTTGAAAATAATTATGTTGAACCATTGAAAAATTTATTTTGGATGTTTAAGCTAGTTGTTAAACTGTCAAAACTTTCTGCAGCAGTATCATAATGCTTGAATATCTTACATAATAATTTTGATAGTCCAACAAAATTATTTTCTGATCTGTATCTAGCTACATTTTTAGATACTACAATAAAATTGTTCTTTTCGTGTATTTATGATATTGCCTATAGCGATTAAGACTCTATGTCTGTCGAGTTTAAGGAACATTTCAGAAAAACAGAAATACGAATGCATTTCACTGTCGCAAATAAAATTGAATTAAAATTCTACTTACGTTTGAAGTAACGTGCGAGCCTCGATAATCTGGCGGCGATTCACTGAGCAATCTTTGACAGCGATGATATCCACGTGTCCGTGATGACTCCGCGAGCTGGTGAAGCTGGTAAAGTGCTCACGACGGTGTTGCACGACGAATTGCCGCTCCATCCGCGCCGTGCCGCGCTTTATGTAACTCCCCACCCCTTTATCGTTCACCAGAAGTGCCTTTCAACCAATCGTGATCATGTCGCACGTCGCGATTCGCTTGCCTCGTCCCGTTGCGAATATACCATCAAAGATCGATAACGGATACGTGATCGATAGCAGCTGGTCACTCGGTTAGCGGCGCGTAGGTGGTGGACGCGTTAACTTTTGTGCTGGCATTGACAGGAAGTGCAATTTAGTTTTACTTGCCCAATCCGTGCGATTATCCGTTTGTCTGATATAACGCCATGATAAATGATTGGTTGCTAACTGAATAATCTGATTGAAAATCTCCCTAAATGAAAGAAGTCTTTTCTGCTTTTAAGATTTTAGTTTCACATTTTCAGAATATTGATAATTTCACAGAAAGAATGTTGTTTAATTACGAGAGAAATACATTAAAATTATTAGAAAAAGGTCAGTTTTATTAACTACTATGATGTGTTTAAAAAATTTAGTTTCGTCGTTCTATTGTTTTTAAGTTGTTGAAACAAATTTTACGATTCTTATAGCGAATTCGATTGGTTTGCCCTAGTGCACCCTGACGCACGTTAAAGCCATTGTATACTGTATATTTGTATATCTAATCCAAATGTAAAAATAAAATGCAAATATCGAATGATAAAATATATATTTTATCAAACAGCACAAAGTATATTGAGGATTTCGCGGTTTAACCCATTTATATATTAAACACACACTTTTACATCGATGTGTATGACAGCTTTAATGTGCATCAGTGTGCACACTAGTGTGTCCAACTGAATTCACTATTAATCAACGTCTTTCAAGGCAACAGAATTTATAAATTACGTTATAAAAGACAATATCGTGAAATAGAATAGTCATAGAAGCATTGGAAGACAAAATTAGGTCGCTGCCGTTTAAAGCTGCGACATCATTTGTAATTTCATTACAAGTGCGAAATCAAGGAAGCATTCAGTCAGTAAATCGAATTATATTCCAGATAAGCACGATCCCGATTTTCAATCGTACATCTCTTGTCGCTATCTCAGAAAGAAACGCTTAATGCTCGCTGGCTTTGCTACATGAGATCTTGGGCAATCTGGTCGTGATCTAGAAAGAAATCTTAGGAGCGAAAACAGCCATTCTTTCACAATAATGTGATAGACCAAGGTTATTCCCTAAGGAAATCGAATAAAAGAAATTGTGGATTCGATTACTGCCGAATCTTATACGTTTTATTTTTATTTCATTATTTCATGGTTACGAAAATCATTTTGATTGAGAGAAGAATATTTTATGAATTTCATTTTTTATAACGAAAAATTATAGAGGAAATTTATCGGATTATGGAATAATGAACCTCATTTGATTGCGTTAGTCATTAGTAGACACATAATTACAAGCCGTTTGGATAAAAAACAATTATCTGTGCAGTAGAGATTTTAAGTACTATTTATGTTATATACCTTGATTACATACTAGTATTCTTTTATTTGTTATTACTGTCAAATTTTACAAGTGTAATAAATTTATTATCATTAAATATTAAAATCTTATGATAAAATAAAGTCTTTCGTTGTTTGTATACAGAAAGACAATATTAAACATTAGTGTTAAATTAAAACTAATATATTCTTTTTAACAATTATTGTCTCTTACATAAGTAAGGATTTATATTCTTATATGATGATCTTACTTATACAATATAATTTAATATTTTTTAAAGAATTTGATAATCTTAAACTCCAACAAAATATTATATTTTTATTTTAATATTATAATAGTTATCTAGAGATCACAATATGACTCTGATAATAATGACATCAAAACATTCTAATTATTGATTTGAAGATGTTGTTTTCTGTCTTGTACATTTTTCTCTCAACTCAAAAATTATTATTGAAAACGAGAATATTTTTTTTTTTTGACAAAACTACAAAATTTCTTTATGTAAAAAATTATCTAGTAAACAAAATTTATCTTAAAACAGTTACTAAAATGTCACCTTGAATATTACAAGCTTTACGGTTGAAAAATAATCGGGAAATTTGCTATATTTAATTTATTTCGTTTTTCCTAATTGTCTTACAGTTATAAATTACAGTTATAAACTACAATTATAAACTATAGTTATACACTTATATGAATAGTAAATTGTTGCAACTAAACTGGCGGAGTAATACCATGAATAACATGAACAAGAACTATTGCTCGTGTAATTTCCCAACGATAGAAAGATTTTATCGTAGTAAGGTCGGACGTAAATCCCCCGGAGCGAAAAAATCTTAATTCACTTGGTATGCAGGAACAGAGTCGATAATAATCTTGAAGCGGCTCGGCATAAGAGGAAAGTCATTTTCCTTTACCGAGGGCAGAAAAGAGGGATGAAGTCGAGCTGAGAGCAGTCGACCCTCCGAGGACTCTCGCTCGGTCAGACTTCCCTCTTTAACTTGCTGCGTGTCACCGCTTGCTGAGCTCCTTTTTCTCTTCTTTTTTATTACCGTGCTTCTTGCACGTTGAAAGAAATCGAACGGAAACGAATGTACTTTTCCCCTGATGCACTGTGCCGTCGTCATGACTACCTGTCAGATCGGCTCGCAGTAATCGCCGGGACTTTCCAGGAGTGTGTCGCGAGTCATATTGGGCCACTCTCGCACGCGTCAGAGATTTAACGTCGGCCGCGCAGTTGTATCTCTGACGTCAAGAGCCGCTCGGCGTTAAGGAAAGTATAATCTCTAGCGCTATGAAAGATGTTCCTCTCAGGGCAATCGGTTTTCTCGAAAAGGAATTTTGGTTTTACGTACTGATCCCTCAATGGGGCTAATCCTACTTTAGCAAATATATAGTATTATTATCACATAAATAGAAAGTAGTAAACAAATGTTTTTTTAAAGGTAGAGATAGGCAAAAGATGCGTCTTGTAAAGTATAATTAAAATAAACTTCGTGTACTGTTACACTGAGGAAAAAATTACTAAATTTTGATAAATATTTATTCGAATAGTATTAACGATATTTACTAAATGTAAATATATATTTATTTAGTATGAGAACTATTAATTTAATTTAAGTATCATTTTTTCTTATTGAGTAAATATTTATATACCATAAATAAATATTTCATTAATACTGTTCGAATAAATATTCATTAAAATTTAGGAACTTTTTCTCTCAGTGTAGTTTCTGCTTTGAACACTGAAATAAATTTATAGAATACAATATATTTTAACATTTAAGAAAATGTGCAGACGTCGGCAGTTATTTAAAGTCGTAAAAGAATTTTGACAATTGCAAATTACTAAAGATTTAAAAAGTCGTGCGACGGTTTCGTCTTTCGAACATCTTAACGAATTCTGCGAACATTATTCTAATATATTCTTTATTCTTAGGAAAAAAAATAAATTTTTTAAATATATTATGTAATTAATTAAATAATATTAAAATACCTGTTTCCGAATATGAGTGTAGATCACAAGCATATGGAGAATTGTTTCCGGCACATGTTTCCGACATAACTCTCGATTACGTCTAAACTAACCCATAAGGACACAGGATCACTTCTTACTTCTGCTTTTATCTCCTCTTGTTTGACAATAGTATTTGTTTATTAGAGTATCGGTTAGCCAAAGTGACTGAATTGAATATAGCTTAAATGATTGCATTACAATCAAACAGTATGTGGAATTTATTTATCCATTTAAATTATATATTTTCCAAGTTCTGCCCAGTTCTGTTCTCAGAGAGAAACTGAGAGCGGATTTGAGTCCGCCTTTTATTAGGATCGTCGGACCCATCATACCCCCACCAATTGATTTTAACACAAACTTGAACCATTTTTATCAGCAGTGTCGTTAAATGAATGTGTTGATGACGCTAGTGTATGAGAAATTTTGACGAACTTTAATTGTCCATTTTTATCAATTGCGTGTACTTCTATCAAATTTAATTTTTTTTTTATTTTATTTTGAGTATTGTACATCAATTTAAAGGAACTATGAAGAAGTAAAATTATTCGTTAGATTGGATAAATTGTTTATTTCCTGGCGCTTTTAACATTTTTCGACTTTAGTTTAGAATTTTGTTTTTTCGTGAGAAATTATAGTTTCCCTTTTCCAATGATGATCTCATCACCCTTTAACTGTAATTCGCATTTACGTAGCGAAATTGTCAACCGCATAAGGAGCGGACAAAAGAGAGGACAGATTGAAGAGACGGCAATTTCCTGGTGCTCTTTACCTAGTTGAGTGCTAGCTCTGTCCGAAGTTATTCAACCATACCGTGTCTGTGGAGCTTACATTGAATCCTTAGCTATTGTCGGAATCGTAATGTGGCTACTTTGCCACTTACTTATGGATCTGCAGTTCACATTTTTCTCTAACGTTTTTTAAGAGCAAATAAAAAGCGATTTGCTGCAGGTATGAGTGGAAGAAATTCTTTAATTCCAATAAGATTCCCTTTTGAATCACGTAACAAGTGTAACTTCGATGTGACCCAGAACTCTGTATTGCGAGTTAATGGAATACTCTTGTCCATGTCTTCCTTTTCAGCTTTTCGATTGATTTAGTTTCCTCTTCATTGTTCATTTGAAGTGGAAACCGCTAATTTCTTTCGGATAAATTTATCCGCTTATATACTTCAAAGGATTAATTGAAGATAATACCTGTTAGCGAAAATTAGAAATTCTAGGAATGGCAATTTTGTTTCAAAAACCATTTTATTTATTTAGAAAAAGTGGAGAGATACGCTTTTTCTATAATTTTTATGTTATCGCTTTCATAAATAACATAGATCTTTATCGATAATAACACATTAATAACGCTAATTGAAATAATATTTTAAATAATTTAATTAATTTAAGGAATTAAAAATTGTTATTACGACGTTAAAAAATTGATTAGTTTTATTTTTATATTATAATATAAAATTATAAAATAATATAAGAAAAGTATATTGATTATTGTATCAATATTATATTATAAT
>QKQZ01081576.1:0-15588 GCA_003595255.1 Solenopsis fugax | reverse complement strand
GCCCTTTAAAACAAGTTATGCTAAAAAAAATCGAAAGGTGATATAATTTTGGCCGGTACTGTAGATTAAAATAGTAGATGCAAAATATATGGTTGTCAACCCAAAAATAGTCACTTGAAGTTTTTTACAAATGTCAGAAAAATTAAGTTCACATCACAACATATTTTTTACTGATTCAAAATTTATATTTATCTTTTATTCGAAGATTCCGAGACCCAATTTGTACAGTAGAAAATAAGTTATATATTTTCAATACAGATCTATTAAAAACTAGCTAGGATATAAAAATCACTTTAGGTGATCGTTTACGTTATAAAATCAAAGTCAATTAGTATGATTTTATTAAAAGTTTATAATAGACAAATTTATAATATAATATAAATAAAAATAAGTTTATAATATAAGTTTATATTATAAATTCAAAATAATAATATGAGTTTGAATGAGATTTACTTAAAAAAAGCATTATAAGTTATTAATACTTTTATATTTATATAATGCAAAAAAATTTATTTTAATTAAATGTTTATTTTTATTTAAAAAAATACTTCATATATGTAAACTTTATATTTATATAATAAATATAATAAAAATAAACCATTTATATTAATAATATACCGTATGTATTTAATAACATATTTAATAACAACAATGGCTTTTAGAGGATAAAAATGAAATATAAAACTCGCCCGAAGTAATTAACGTAAAAAAAACGGATGACTGTACCCGGAATAAAGTAATTTAAATATGTCATTGTTGTGGCCGCGAAAGATTAATAAGCGTGATTTAGTAAAAATCCGTTCACATACACACAGAAGACATCTCCATTTTTTCCCTTACATCTAATCACGTAGACATGTGATAATAATCATATTACATTCATATTCCGCGTATCATATTACGTCCTGATTTATATCGCATTTGCATTCTCTGAACCCCGTCTGATTTTGACCGACGAGCGTGAGCTTCTCTAGCCGCGTGGAATATTTAGTCATTTATTTGGCTCTCAGTCAGTCTCGCGGCAGCGAAGTTATGGCTACTGTTGGTTTCATCGGGTATGCGCATTACTCTTGGTGCGAAATGGGATAGCGAAACAGGGACGACGGTTGCTTCGTATTAGTCGCGAGCTCGAGTTTTCGCCGACAAGAAGATGATGGATCGCCCGCGCGATGGAGCGACAACGCGCAAATTTAAAACGCGAGGAGAAACTTAGCAACACGTTATATGTCGCTTTGATCGAGTGCTCCTCGAAACGGGCCTTCAATTTTGACTTAATATCGCGAGTGACAAATGAGAAATTTCGTCCCGGCAGCACGCCTGAACTCGAGAAATTAATCCAATTACATGTAATAGAATCAAACTTGCAATTATAACAAAAATTTTTTAAGAGATTTTGATTAAATTACATATATGATATTTCTCATATATACGAACTAATCTATGATATTAAAGAAGAATCCCAATGTTAAAAAAGTTTTATGTAACAGAGCGATATAATTTAGTATATTTAATCATCCTCTAATTAGCTCATAAAAACTTGTGATTCGGGTTCTGTAAAACATGATAAGAGTAATCTTATATTCTCGCAAAACTTCAGTATTAAAGGAAGCTTCATTAATCTTGTAACTAATGAATTCTCATGAAAATTGCAAGTCTTTAAATTAGTCGTAGTTGTTTCATTCAGTAGCAAATAAAATAAAAATATTCAATAAATAATAAGAAAGCATCAATCGTTAATTTATTACTTCACTCTTGGGAGAAAAAACATGATAGAGAGAAATCCTATATCCTCCCAACTTGTCCAATTTATTCCTGGTAGCGTCCTACGTAGCTGCCCTAATTTCCGCTATAATCATGTTTCGTGTCCTAAGTGGATCAACTTCTATACGTGCTCGTGTTAAAGGGCGAAGGAAAACTTGCTTGCGTCTCTTCATGGAGGAAGATATATTTTTTGCAAAGGAGAGAGACAAGTGAGAAAGATATTGAGGAGAGAGAGAGAGAGAGAGAGAGAGAGAGAGATTATAGGTGATGATAAAAGCGACGAAGCCCTCGCGGCCATTCCTGAGAAATTCATGCCGTTTCATTTTATAGCCCTCGTCTTTGGACTGTCCTAAAAATACGGAAACATCGTCGCGTGTCCTCGGGGAATCGCAGTCAGTTTTACAGTCGATTCGGGAAAAAGTAGGCGGCTGCTCGTATCCGAGGAAATTCGCCGCGAATCGCGTTTTAATCGATTCCGTAGAGAAGTTATCCGACGCGAATGTCCGATATTCTCGATTATTGATCAGACACGAAAATGTCTCGCGATACCCAGATTTGGAAACTTGCGACGGAGATTGCGATTAACAGCAGAAATCTGTGCGGAAAAACTATATCCCTAATTAATAGAACAGAAAAAAATTGAGAAATTTTATAAAATTAAAACATTAAATTTTATATAAAATATAAAATTTTAAAAAATTTAAAACACAAAAAATTTTGTCGAGCAAAATGCTTTGAGAAACAAATATTGATAAAATTACACAATAACGAAATTATAATAAATACGATAATGTTACTATCTAAAAATACGATATGTATTATTTCTGACACTTTTATTATAAAGCATCCTGCCATTTTTTCGACAATTGGTTTTCGCATAGCGTAATATCTGATGATATTATTGAATATCGTCGCTGTATATATAGCTGTCCAATATTTCATCGGCAAAAGTTTGCGATTCTTATTCTTATTCCTATAGAATCTCATGGGCTAAACGGCGGAGTGCCCAACTTCGTGATCCTTTAATGCGCTTTTTAAAGAGCGCATTGAAATACTTCGATGGAAGGTACTCCTCCGTAATTCAATCGATTTGAAAAAGTATCAGCGCCAAAAGTTTGCGCAGAAAGGACCAAAGTTCTGCAAAAATTGCGTTTCGACCACTCCATCGGGAGTTCTCGCTTTTATCGACTTCGCTCAAGAAAATAAAAAAAAAATCGGGGGGAAAAAGGAAATAAAAAATCTCTCGTTGTGCTCGTAAATTGCTTCGCAGCTTTGCCAAGTTTTTTTGTTAATATTCCGAGAAAGGGATAAAATCGCACGAGAATTGCGAAACTTGAAGGAAACTTGCAAAGTATATATGGCGCACTACGCTGTTCAATGCCGTGCATGTATGTAAAGAAGAAGATGGAGCAGATAGAAAGAATATCTTTTCCCTACACTTGCCAGATGTCTTAGTTGAAGATAAGCGCGCGGATATAAAGTATATTTTGCAAACGCTCTGCATCGAGAAATTCGTAATCTATTGCGAAAACAACGTGATTAAGTATCAACTCGCATAATGCATTGCAGAAAGGTTTGGCCATCAGCCATTTAAACGTGCATTTTGAAAGATCTTCGAAAAAACACTCCGATGAAAAAAATAAAAACTTTTCTAAAAATCGTGCAGTCATTATTTATAAGATACTCCGCAATGAGAAAATGACACAAGCAGTACATCTTCATTACGCGATGAGTTAAGATTTTTTCAATAAAACTTTCGTCGTAAGAAATGTCGCAATATTATTACACGAAGGAATACATAGTAGAGGAAATCGCCTTTGGTTTTTGGTTATGGTATAAATTATCGTATTTAAAATAATTTTTCGTAATGACAGACGAAAATATTACTAATTATTCCGAGGGTGCTTCAAATAGACTTTTCTTCGCGTAAGACGTTGCGCAATTGTTGCGATTACCGTAAGCTCCGTCGTGTCGAGTCGTGAAACTTCGGAATGAAATTTTAGAAGTAACAATGAAGTTAACGCGCCGTAGTTAACTACGCCAGTTAGGCGAATCGTGTAGCCGTTTCGAGTTACACACGCAATGTCGAAGTACCCGTGCCTCACGAACTTATTTTAAACAACGACCTTCTTTATGGAATGTATTTTTTATCTTGTTTTATCGAATCTACGAAACTGTAATAACAAGTGCTCGAAAGTTTTCACGCAATTTGTAGCAAATGTCTCCACGGGAGAATATGGAATCGAAAAGTTGCAGATGTAAATAATTTTTGAAAGCATGGAAATCTCATAATATCACATCTGGAGAAAATAATTTCATTTCATGTTTCTCTCTGAAAAATCAGAATTTAATATTCATTTAAATGATTGTGTGTATTTTCTGAACAATTGTGTTTTCATGATGAATTTATAATCCTTAAGGAATTAGCGTTTAATAGATAAACGATTGATCTTTAAAGTATTACGAATATTATTCTCCAACATAATGTTCATGATTTTTATAAAATTTACAATAAACACGTATATTTGACATATCTCTCTGAAATATTCGACTTCAATTTTACGAAATTTATCGCAAGTAACAGAATATAATTCTCTTTATTATTTATAATACTGTTTTCTAAGAAATAAGCAAGAAACGTTTCCTGAAAAGAAATTGCAAGCTGATGTTTCTCACGCGGGCAATAGCAATGTCGAGGGCCTCACTGTATTCGAATTACGCGAACGAGATGCACCGCAGCGATACCTTCTCCCCTCGCGTTTCGCATCGGATAGAAGAGCCCGGTATACAGTCGCCGCAGCTTTCGGAATTATTTATAAATTCCGATATCAGGGTGTGCCCGAGACGCGCGGGCAAAGTTCCCAAACTACTTGCGACTGTTCGATACCTGTAAGTGGTCGCAACTTGGAACATGCATGCATACTGGTGAGCATAGATCAAACATAAGAATAGATCGCCCGATCTGTTCGAGGATGCCGGTCATGTTCGAAACCATTTCAAAACTCACAAGAAGACCTTCGAAGCATTCTTACAGTTCTCACTTTACGCCATGTCAGAAATATTAAAAGAACGACGATAAATTTGGAGAGTAATTTTTTTCATTTTTCGAAGAAACAAATTTCTGAAGGCTAAAGATTACAGAAGATCCGTTTTGATTGAAAAGAAACAATGATCTTCTAACAAATATTGGTATCTAATTTTTTAAAGAGAATATTTATATATAGATTTTGATGTATTCAACAGTTTCAACAATGGACTTTTAAATTTAGCACAACGTTGTACTTGATTAAATTTCTGTTAATTTTGATTTTATCACGTGTTTTTGCATATCCATCCGGTAAATATTGTCTCAGATCACAATATCTTTGTAAGCACTATCGGCAGTTAAAATGGCCCCAGTTACATAGAGCTCGGTGTTGAATTTTCAGAGGAAAAAGAGACGAAGCGAGAGCAAAAGAGAACATACATTGCTCGGCAAAAATATGAGTGGGTGACGACACGAGAAGCAGGCGCCAATAAAAGGTATCGACGTATGTTCCACAGCCATCAACATTGCAGAGTGAAAATTCATTCCACCGTCTCTCACGCCGGAAAGGAGGGATCTCGGGGTATCGGAATTTGCCTGTCGAACGAATATCACCGTATAAGAGAGAAAGAGACAGGATAAATAATTAGTAGACGCGAATATACGCGATTCCGAAATTGGGAATCGTTAAAGTTCTCACTTGTCGCGAATTAATGAGTTAAAAATCTCCGTGCTTTTTAATAACTAATTTTCTGCAACACGTGAGCATGACATTTGTATATATCCAGCAATGCAACATACATACATGAAAGATATTACATATTAAAAACGGTGAATCCGAAAAGAATAGTTTTGTATGGAATATAGCGGAAAATAACACGTTCGGAAAATATATTTCGTTTCTAATAGAAAGAAATAAAAATTTTACATTCTCTTCTTATGCATATTCCTGCATACATATATTCCCTTTATATCTTTTTTCGTTACAACATAAATTTACTTTCCTATTTCTGCTAAGTTTAGCATAAAAATCGGCACGATGGTCGCGCGACTGATTATCCAAGAAAAATCATTTTCTTCGTATTTCATGGAAATACATTAGCCGCGAGCAATATCGCTAGCTGCTCGTCACGGGGAACGGATTGTGCGATGAAAACGAGCTATTCTAAAGCGCGATCCCCGACGACAAAGGACAAGCGGCAGCATACATCCTCGAGAAGCGATATTCAGGCTTTCGCAGCCCCGCTGGCGGGCGAATTTTTTCCTTTCACCGACACGTACGAAGACGTGATGATCCATTGTCGGGGGAAGTCGAGCAATTCCCGACGGTCGGTTCGAGAGGAGGGAAGGATAGGGCCGCGAGTTGGGTTGAAGCATAGTGAGGTTGGTTGGGGAGAGTGCAATAATGTCGGCGCGTTAATGCTCGTGGAAATAATGTATCAGCCACGGTAGTGTAAATTTCACCTACTACCACTAACTGGTCGATACGGCGTAAATATGCGTGAAGTGCAGGAGGTGGTGGTTTATACATGTACAGGGAGGCTGGCATATGTGTCTAGATGGTTGCGTGCATACCGTGTGCATGCGCGAGTGCTATGCAACCAAAAAGCGGGGGTAGGAGAGAACGCGGGGATGCGTGGTGTAATGGCCTGCTGCCGAGGGTGCATTAAGGCGGTTTATGCGCGCGAGGTGGATGCAGGAGGGAGGAGGGAGGGAGGTTACTTTTAACCCGTCTCGAATGCCGCTCTTATTGAATACGTGGCAAAATGTCCCGACAGAGGCCAGGAGGGGGACGTTCGATAATCGACGAGGCGCTAAAAGCGTCGAAGGATTCGTGCGGGTCTCGAGTTAATGGAAGATTAATTATGGAATTAAGAAGTTTCGACGTCGAAAATAAAGCGACGAAGGAACGTACGAGAGGGTTTTCGTCGCGCAATAATAATGTTCGTCGATGATGAAAGATACGCCTCTAATGGAAAAAAAATTCAGAGCTCGAGTAACGCCCGATATTTCTAAGTCATCACGTTTCGCGATTTCCTCCGCGACGCGCGAAATTAACGCCCGGGAAAAATTCAGTCGTTTGCCATGAAAATCCATTACTATTCGCGATTAATTCACCTGTATTTCCGATCTGACATACAAACTTGTGCAAGCAGCACACACACACACACACACACACACGTGCGCGCGCGCGAACGTGTGTAGACCCGCATGCACAGAGAAACGCGTTCGCGCTAATCGATTACCGGGTTTCAGAACGCGCGCGCTCATTGTCGATACAATTACGAGCGAACGCAATATACGGTTTCAAAGGTGGGTATCGTGTTTCAAAGTGACGTCACTGCGCTATGCAGCGCATACAGATATTACAATAAATGGTAGCGCGTTAATTAATGCAACGCGGTGCCTTTCGATGTAAAGAAACAACCGGGTGGGTTGGAGGGAGATAGAGATGAAATGTATTCGCATCGCCATTAGAATTGTAATTAACGTATGATAATTACGATCGGTGCGTGGTAATTTACTTTTGCCGGGGTGATTCGCGTGCAATGAAGAGATGGCAGGGAAGAATCTTCGTGGAGAAATCGCGAGCGAGTTTTGAGGTCCGGCAGCCACGGAAAATCGCGAGTAGAGCGAAAGGAGTCTCTCTCTTTCTCTTTCTCTCTCTCTCTCTCTCTCTCTCTCTATTAAATCGTTAAAGCGCTTTTGTTGCGCGCAACAGCACAATGGACAAAACACGGATAAGGAACGATGAATGGCGGAGATGTCATTTGCAGAGAGCGATGATACACTCTCACGATAGGTGCATTAAGGCGGTTTATGCACGCGAAGCAAGAGGAGCATACGCTTTCGCAGCTCCCTCTCTTTACAACGCCGTTCCTCCCCGCATAATCGCGATGATAAAATGTTTAAAAAATGTTTAAATCAATAGACAAGTTAGAGACAATTAAAGATGGATGCCGTTAAAGTTACGATGGTTCTCGTGAGATTTTGCTGTACAACAAGTTATCGTCCGATAAAATTCATAAAACGAGAATTAAAAGCTTCTTTAATTAATAATAATTTTAAGTAATATAAGAATAATGAAATAATTTTAATATATATTTCCACAAGTTTATTAGTTTTCAGTGCAAGTCCGAAATTTATGAAATTTCTTTTCGAAAGTTTTATAAAGAAAATTTGTTACTTATGCCTCTGAAACTCGAAGAAATAAAGACATAAGAAAACGATGAGAATGTTCAGGTGAAAGATATTTAAGGTGTAATTAGGTCCTTGGAGTTTTCCAAAAGTAAAGAAACTTTGTTGGTGCGTGATTCTCAAAGGAGAAGTTTGAAAGTACAGATATATTTCTTTCCCAATCTATTTTTAACATGTTTCTGCAAAGATACATCCCACAATTTCTGCCATATTTCAACTCTAAGAGTGTAACAACTTTTCTCAATAATTTGCAATATATTATACATCACAATTAATTTTATAAAATATATAGAATTTTGTTTCCAAGAAAGGTGGCACTGACGTCAATTAACGTTAATTGAAATTAAATCTTTTTCCTGTTTGCAAATGCAAATGTCACTCTCGACAATGATCTTAATTACAATGAATTATTCAGCCGGATTTAAATTGTTCACGCCGACGCAATTCGGCTTTAAGCCTCGGCTGTTGCGTAACGAGCGATGAAGAGAGAGAGAGAGAGAGAGAGAGAGAGAGAGAGAGAGGCGGAGCATAGCTTTAACAGATTTCAGATGGGGACGCACGTCTGCGACAAGCGAATGAATTATATCTCCGGAAGCTTATCAAACGTGACGAGCGTACGTCGAATTCGTATGCACGGATCACGCGCGTCACGCCGGCCAAAGAATTATCGCCATCTCCTTCGCTGTGCGATAAATCACGCTCCGAGAGCACGCCATCGCACGTTCGAATCGTTACGCACGCAGGTATCTCCGGGACACGAAGATCCACTCGGACAGCCTCCGCCCCGACGAGCGGCTTATTCTAATTTATATCGGCGTGAATTAAAGGATTACGTAATAAACGCGCTGAATTATGGAGTCGGATATGACCGTTTCGATGTATCGATCCGCGGCCGGTGCCGCAGCGTGGGAACGACCAGTTACGAAACGCGTTCGCGTTGAATACGTCCCGGCCGCGTGACCCTATGCAATTATACCGCGCTCGCACTCGCCCGGAATTAACCCCATTCCATGTAGAATTTATATATTAAAAATAAATCTAAAATTCATTTTTGTGATCCGTGACTAGAATGGACTATGCGTACTTAAAGGATCCTTCAAGAATTTCAATAATTTCAACTGCAGACTTAAATCGTGCTCTATAGAGCACCGCAACTATTAGCAAGAAAATTGAATGCGTATTATAATTTAACGTTTGCATACAAGTGAAAGATAAAAGATACATTGCGATGGGCTGGAAGAAAAAGGGTTAAATGTGGAATGAGATAAACCTCTTTTATCGAGAGAGAGAGAGAGAGAGAGAGAGAGAAATTCGCTCTCCTCAATTGTACTCTCAAAGGAGAGCAAGAGAGAGAGAGAAAGGGAGAGAGCGAGAATAAATTGAAAACAAATTAAATCTCTGAGATTGAGTTGCGTAATTAATGTAAAGCGGATACGTAATCCCGTAGTTGTATATACGTAAAATCCCGTAGACACGGTCGTGTCATTGCAACCGACGACCGCTAAATTTCGCAAAAACGCAACAAAATTACATTTCTCAGAAAATTTGCACACCATAATAATCGATCGCTTGATTAAATGCGCTTTCAATGTATCATCATTCCTTTCATCCACGAGTTTTGCACAAATTTGTAGTTATCTTTTCTTCAACAAAATGTTGATTGCATCCCTCTCGCGCCGAATTTAAATTCGAACGTTTCAGCAATTTAAAATTGAACCAAAGATTGTTTTCAAACTTATTTCATACCTCTTTTACAGAATATATTGAATATATTGAACATATTTGAATCAAATAAATTTAACAACTGAATGTTAAATTACTTGCGAGTATATATTTTATGCCGAGATTAAATAATTACAATAAATAAGAACTCTCCTCGTTTCCTTCGAGAGAAAAATTAATCTTAAATTCACCAATTCAGATTCATAGAATTTACATCATTGAAATTAAGATCGAGACTTTAAAGGCACTCTTTACATCACCAAATGTCAAAGTTTTATCTAATAAAACAAATTACCTTGTATTGAGAAAAAGATATTTAAAAATTTATTTGTGAAATATACATTTATTTCACTGAAATAGATCTTCATTTAAATACGGCAAAATAAAATTTTATTCCTAGCAAATAAAGCAATTAATAAAAAAAAAATGATATATTTCGCAGAAATGTATATTTTCGTCATCGCAATCAAATTTTTTTATAACCAATAAATATTGGAGAAAACGTCACAAGTAACAGTTTGCTTTTGAATATTTCGGTCTTTTTCCTCAGTTTTATTACCAAACACATAATTCCGAAGAATCGAGGCCAGGTCATCTCCGAGAAAGAATCGGAAATTACGGAGATGATGTTCAGCCATGAAAAGACTTTATTCAATAAAGAAACTCCTTTCATAAATTGCGGGATGCGTCGTGAGATGATGTACACGCTTCCACGATACCGCTTCATGATATAGCGGCGTTGTTACACGTGGCGTATGAAAAACGCGCACGCCCACGTGCCCGTCCTTTTTGCACGACCCCAATTGAAACGCGTTAGTTATGCGCGCGCGTACATGCGAGGAATTCGCCCCGGGTACAGCCGGGCGCGAGCAGCAAAATACGCGCGTCGCGTAATTCCGCACGACCTATATTCTAATAAACTATTCGTTTGACGTATCCATCCCCCTTTTTAAAAAGATTCTCTCTCTCTCTCTCACTCTCCCCTTCTCGCTCCCACCTTCCCTTTCGCCGTCCCTCTTTCTCTTTCTCTCTGTTTCGCGTCGAGAATGTAACATCGATCTGTCTAGCACGCTCTCGACAAATCTCTCGTCCATCTGCGCAAGCGGCTCGCTTTTAATCCGCGCGACAGATCTCTCGTCGGGTATTAATGGATATCCTATTGCGAGCACTTTTTTTCATGGATTCTCCTGATTCGCGTGTTAACGAGTCCGGCGGTAATTACGCGCGCCCGAGAGGAATTTTTTAAAGGACGTGACGAAGGAAGAGTTGCGCCGCGGGATCGATAAACGGATACCTTGGATATTCATGGAGAAGTTATTCGGACATCCATTGCGAAACGCGCACTACCAGGATATTCCATTATGCTATTAACGCGCCCTTCTGATAGAATTTAGCGACGTAGTTAGATACTCTTGTTCTAATGTTCGCTGTCAAAGAGAAGCTACCCTTGTTCCGGGATTCCACGGCGCGGCTTAAATTTTAGGGTGTCATCCGCAAGGAGGGCTCGAGCTTTCACCAACGTTTAATCCTTACGCGTAGCGTGTCGCGATCTTAAATAGCTTAGCTCCTAAAAAGTCTGTACGTTCTGAAGAGCTTTTTGAATTTAAGCTAAGGTTCACAACGTGAGAGAAATAAAATAAAAGCAGATCTCTCTCTCTCTCTCTCTCTCTCTCTCTCTCTCTCTCATTAATGAATACAGGTATTTTTTTGAAAATACAACCAGGTTACGTAAATATAGTTTACATTTGGGATTCCATTAATTTTTATTTGTCAATCGTAGTTTGCGTAGGTAATCGTTAAAGCTTGGAGTGCCCTCACGGAGCAACGTGGATTCGATGGATCCTCAGTTGGATCTCACGGTATAATTTCTTGGATTATTCATACTCTGCTCCGTGAGATCCGCACAAACTTTCCGTAGTAAAATTCAACGGAAGCGGATACGGGGCGACGGTTGGGTCTAGTGAAACAAGGGGAAACGGAAACGCGCGGCAAGAGGGCGGCAGGACGGAGGGGGATAAAAATGAAGAGGAAAGGGGAGCGAGAGAGTTTCTCTTGCTTTCTTCATTTCTTATGGGGCGGACGGTAAAAAGGAGCGACGAGGAAACTCTTTCTTCGAGTGGCTGGTTAAGAAGTTTTATAAGTTGCCGGCATCCGCGGAATGCTGAAAGGTCAATCAATTTTACGCGGTCTTCCGCTTCTCTCGCGATGCGTTTTCCGCTCCTTTTACGATCGCGAATCCGATTAGAATATCATGCAAAAGGATTGGGCAACGCGTTTAACGGCGTTATGTATTTATGGTCCGATTAAGGTCGTTCAACGCGGTATTTTCCTTTCTCGCGAGAGCGGGATAGCGTTTCACCACAACTCGAGTCAACGATGAAGAAAGACCAAGTTTACGTGTTTGAAAGTAGAATCCCGATACGCCGGGATCATTTCGGATCCTTATTTCCACGCGAGAAGAGACGCATAAGAAATTCCCTCTTTTCGCAGAATCCGGTCAATCCGTCGATAAAGTTCTCAAATAAAACGCTTTGCGAGACTCTCTGACGTTCGCTACGTTAAATGAAACTGATTTCCACGCCGGGGATAAAGGTGAGATCGCCAAGTTTCGATGTAACGTGGCTTTGTCCGATCGATCTCAAAAGGATTTATCTGGAGAGCCATACAGAATGCTGCGCTACTTTTGATCGAATTTATTCGGACGAGTGATATTTCATTCTCATTTACCTAAATTGGATTTCCTCGTATTTGATATACCCGCGCGCAGATAACGATGCCCTGTCCCCTCATTTAAATTGATCAATTTTGCAGAAAACAATGGGACGCAAAAGTCAAAAGAAATGAAAAGCTGACGCCCGCGTATTGCGCGTCAGAAGGCAGGAGAGTCGCGGATATAATAAGCGCGAATTGCGAGACCGTCAATTGCGGGAAACGCGGACCGGTTAAAGCAATTAACGCGAACAGAACCACCACCACGGCCTCTAATTTTTTTTGCCGCTGAAAAACAGCTAACGGAATCCCTTCCGAGCTCTCGCAATTCGATTTCCTTGCGCGAAGCCGCACCGCACGGGCCGCAAAATGTTATTTCCGCGTTCGCGCGGACCATCTGTGCGTTCCTGTTTGAGTCGAATTCACGTTTAATGAAAAAATACCTCGAACGCCTGCGCGAAGCTATATATCCCAGTATAACAGCGATAAACAAAAAGTACTTTACAGGCTTTGCGAGCGGAAGCGCACATACGCCGAAATGTTACTGGAAAATGTTACAGCGAGATTGCCATGCTTATCCTACGAAAAATTCGGAGAATTACACAAAATTTTAGCTGCTGCTGATTGACGGATGATATTTCCATCGGTTTGTCGGCATGTGACTTTCGCGAAGATTTTCTTAAAACGATAATAACTGTCGGATAATATGAATCAGCCGAGTCTAAAATTAATCACAACAATAATAATATTATAAAATACAATTTTTTTTAAATTTTGCTTATGCAAGCTATGCTTATACACGCACAATGTTTGCATAAATTACATTTATATTATACATAACATACAATCTAGTCTAAACCCATAAAATATTTAACATAAATTCTAAAAAATGGCCATATTGTTAAAATTAATTAAAATGTCCTAACAATTTATGTATACGAAAGGATTTGAAATAAACTATTCAAATTGCTACTGCTATCTTGTTGTCTTTTTATATCTATCCGAAAGCTTTTTTTCAAATTTTATGAAAGACCTTTCTAAAAATTACTCGAAATATAAAAGAAAACTGCCATTAATTATAATTGTATTAACGACGATGTTTTATGTTGATATTTTTAATACTTATTTTGCGCTCAAGTCATTCCTGCCAGATAAAAAACCACAAAAAATGCGGAACGATTTCATTTAGACTCTAACTTCAGTTTACCGTAGCACAAACTGGAACGAATATGACGGTACACCAGCGCGTATAAACTTGTGTATTTTATGATTTTTCTGTATCGTTGAGTAAAAAATACGATCTGTGTTATTATTTGAAATCGTTGCGAGACTAAAAGTTCAATTTTTGTAATTGAAATGTATCTATAATGAGACTATTTAAACAACATAAATTATTATAAAGTTTTAGAAATTGGAATATCTGGATATAATCGAATAAAATCTTTGTAATAAAGAATTTTCCCACAAATCCGATAACTGCATTTCATATAACTGCATTTACTACATTAAAAGATAAATTTATCCTTAGCAGAGATAATACGGAGAGAAACAAGAATTTCAAGATAAGATGCATTAGTTTCCACGAACAATGTAGTCCAGCAGATCTGGTGGCGCAGACTTCTCTTTGAATTGTTTATATTAATAATTCTCTCTCCATAGGGCAACATCAAACGTACGCTAAAATGTTTCTCTGTCCTAGTAAAACGTCACTCGAGTAGTTACGTACTCGCGGCCAACGAGATGCTTAAACCAGGTTATTGAGTTCGTTCCAGTTTTTGGCGCAGTAAACGGACTGTAGATTGAGGGCGAGCTCATTTTCATCCCATACGCGTATGTGTTTTATTCAGAGATACGAGGTAAGAAACAAAGGGGCCAAAGCAAAGACCTCGCCGAGCGTAAAAACCGGAGGGTGGTTCCACAGGCTACGCTCTATTTGAAGGTAAATAACCACCGAAAGGCGGTATCGACGCTGAACGTAAAAGCGAAATACGAGCGAAGTACGCGATACCTTTAATAAATCGCGCGAAGTCGAAGTAGAGGATGGATGGTAGAGATTATTGATAGATAACTCAACTTTCAGAGTAGCCATTAACAGACAACTCCCAGCTGTCGAGTCTGAAAGTTGTTAATCTCACCAAAGAGACGTGTTATTTAAAAAGAAATTGCAAGAATACAAATGTGAGGTAATCGCTAAGTGATCGCCAGACTTAATGTAATTAATTTGTAATTACGTACAGCAGCGCTGCTATCCAGTTATCGGACCAGAAAAAGTGAAATAGTGACTATTTGTTGATAAAAAAAAAATAACAAAAGGTAATTTTTCAGACATCAAAATAATTAAAAATTTTTAATCAAATTTTTTAAGCCAAAAAAATTACTTATTTTTTCTAGGTTTATCTTTGGATAGCCTTACATAGTTGGAAAGTTTCTAATAAGGGAAGAACAGAAGTTTGAACAATACAATGCGAGTACCTCTGGTAGAATTTCATTAAATAACACAGTTTTATTAAAATATTATATTAAATATAAAGACTCAATAACTGAATAAATGTTTATGTTTGTTGCTGGAAAGTCTTCAAAATATTTAAATATATCCCCCACATAAAAATAAATAAATTTATTTTTGTGAGAACAAAAAAGATCAAAAATTAAATGAAAATTGCACTTGGAGATATCTTTTTAGTATGATGAAGTGACCACGGCTAGCGAACAATTGAGTACTTAGTAACAATAAACTACTCCAAGCTAATCGCAAAAAGCCAAACATTTTTTGTACGTTTAACAATTGCTTTCATCTTTGCATTTTTGTTTCCAGCAGCGTAATAAATTTTATATCAGTTGCTTGTCTAGTTTTCAATTGCCGTGCAAAATAATCAGATGCCAAAACACTGAACCCCAGTGAACTGTTATCAAACGAGACAACAATAATAGAATAGAACGTTTATATTTTACAAAAAAAAATCGATTTAGGAAAAAAGTCCAATAGAGTGACCAATTTTGAACGATAGTGACTTTTTAATAACTTGACAAAAAAGGTGACAAAAAAGTAACTTAAATGACTGAATGACAGCGCTGTTGTCATACAATAAATTGTATTAATTTATTTGATTGAGGAACATATAAATTCTAGTGGCGAACCACTAAACCACTGCTATTCCATTCTCATATATATA
>QKQZ01081575.1:0-15547 GCA_003595255.1 Solenopsis fugax | reverse complement strand
TGCTCCTCCTGCTCCTCCTCCTCCTTTTTCTCGTCTTCCTCCATCTCTATAGCCACCACCATCACCTCCTCCTCCTTCCCTCCCTTCTCCTGTTGCCCATCTCGTCTCAACACGAATCCATATGTATGGGGTTGAGGCGCACAGTGCTCGACGCAAATGTGCTGACTACATTACGCCCGGCTATATAAGATAGCCGGACAACCATCCTATCCCCACAGACCGAGTCAGATCGGCGAACCGTTCACAGACGGGCCACAGGGAGCTTGCGTCTCAATCGGCCGATTGCTCGTTCGCGGTGGAAACATCAGTTCGAGATTTGTTCTTGTGGAAGAGCCCACTATTTTTGACATTTCCGAAGTGAGCAAGAGACTACTGGCAGTTCGAAGAATCGTCTTATCGAAGAGGCAGCTCGAGTATCAAAAACAAAGCGTGCTTCGCTCTATGAAAGAATCTCTATCTCGCAGAAAGGGTATAAATTAAAGTTATAGAATCAAATAAGTCGAACGATACATCTCGATAGCAAACATTTCCCCGAGATTATTGAGAAGTATCGGGGAATATTTTTTCCATCGTTAGAAAAAAGAGGAAAGAGAGGAGTGTAAAAGAAGAAAAAGAAGGAGCAGGCAGACGATTCTTTTTAGTGAAGAAATTTGTGATTGTGTCGAAGGATGATTTTTATCAGCGCCACAACATATTTCCTGCTCGCCATCGTTCTGGTGGCCTTAGTCTTGATCGTGATGGACCATGTCAGATCGAAAAAGAAACAAAAGAAATTATATGACGGGGAAGAATCATCCGATCTACTAGATCCACCTGGACCGACGCCATGGCCAGTTTTGGGCTCTCTTCATATTTTGGGACGCTACGATGTGCCTTACAAGGCTTTCGGCGACCTCGTCAAGGCCTACAACAGCCAAGTAATCAAACTCAAGATGGGATCTCTCCCTTGCGTCGTCGTCAATGGATTGGAGAACATCAAGGAGGTTTTGGTCACCAAGGGCCATCACTTCGACTCCAGGCCAAACTTCATTAGATATCATCTCCTCTTCTGCGGCAACAAGGAAAATTGTAAGTATTTCATTTCTACCTTATTGTCTCTGCAAGCTTTTCATCATAAATTAATTCACAGAAAATTAATTCTATTTTCTTTTAAATGATAATGTGTCAAATTAATATTAAAAAGGCCGAAAGCTCACGGGATAGATCTGCGACATCTTATACATTTAAAACAACTTTCTCAAATTTATTATCCTCGATATTGGTAATTAATAAATCGAATAGGAATGATCCGTGGTAGTTAATACTCGTTAGATCGCTTGTTGAAACAAAGATCGATTACGTTCGCGCAACGAATCACTCTCTCAGCGGTTTAGGTCACGTTGCGAGCATGTTTTTCGATCACACGTCCGACAGGGAGATCAGAAATTCTGGTTGGTGTTGCGACTATCATTCATCGATACAGCGTGAATCATCGATATAATGTCGGCCGAAAGCGGCTTGTTATAACATCTCATTCGGGAGCTTTTGAAAAATCGTATGCTAATGACCTTGCTGTGCGTCGCGCGCGCACGCGAAACACGTGAGCGTACATATTCACGCATATATTCGCGCGTACCTTACGCATGATCGCGATTTACTTGTCGCACGTCCGCGCCAAAACTCGTGCTAAGGTCAGCGTGAGAAGCGGTACCAAGTGCAGGCGGAAAAGGTCACGGTATCACTTTCACGCGTTCCTGTCTTACCCGGCAGCCGACAAATAGGATCAAGGTTGATCCATCAGAATCGCCGTCGCCGTACCTCTCGCGATCCAAGACGATCGCATTAACCCTTTCCATTGCACATACGTATGCAGCGGAATATTTTATTTTCGCGAGCATGTATCACAAGCGCCGGCAGCTCTTAATACAGTCACCTCTATAAAATTTCCTGTTTATTGCAGAATGAATACTATTACTTGCAGCTAATCCCTTGACTTTTTCCGTCACGCGTAATAAATTAATGATATGTTTTTCTATACTAACCTTTCTCAACGTTTATATGGTATTCTAATTTAATATGCGTTTCATTCAAACGTTTGTTATTAAGAAATTGAAACACATTTCCAACTACATGAAATAACAAGAAATTACAATACTTGCTATAAAAAATACTTAAAAAAAAACTTTTGCGAAGTATAATTCGTTTATTTCGATTTGATAACGTTCGCCGGATTACTATGGCAAAACAGGTGGTGAGAGGACGGAGCTGCAGCTCTTCAGGTTCTCGGGCGCCCTGGCATGGATGGCGAGAAACCGGGTCACTTCCTGCTGCCGTCTTCTCTCGCGCTTCGATTTCATATCAAGCGCGCTGAACGGCGAATCGATTTTCTGCCGTGTTCGCTGGGGAATTGATGCCGCGTCGTCTAGCTGCGTTCGTGTTACATTTCCGCGTACGCGGTGCGTGCGAAGGTGCGCAAAGTAGAAAGGGAGCGTGTGCGAATTTTTCTCTTCGTAAAGTGATGATGTTTTGAAACGCGATGTTACGTTCGCCGAGACAGTAACAAGGCCAAGTTCAACGTCGCTGTCAGTCGTGCTGATTGTCCTTTTCTTGATTTGGTAATTCGAGCTGCGATACATTCGTGGAATATATTATACGTTTATCGTCCCGACGTCAGCTGATTCCGTCGCAAGTCGCTATATATTGCGATGCTATAAAAGTAAAACTAATTGATGCCACATTGGAATGTTTTCAGATGATCTAAAATTAAAGAAAAAAATTAAGAAAAAGACGGTTATATCGAATATTTTTTAAATATATCTTTTCAGCGAAATAAATTAAAATTTATTTTGAATTAAAACAGGACTTTGTCCGATGATTTCAATATTAATCTCAACTGAGTGTTTAAGTCGATTCCTTAAAATAGGATAATGATTAACTCACACTTCCTCTTTCTTACAGCTTTGGCATTCTGTAACTGGTCAGACGTTCAAAAGACGCGAAGAGAGATGTTGCGAGGACATACTTTCCCGCGCGCCTTCACCACGCGATACAACCAGTTGAACGGCATCATCGGCGGCGAAGTGGACTGGCTGATTAACCACCTGACCGGCATCTCTGGTATCAGCCTGCATGCCAAGCCACTGATCCTACACACGTGCGCGAACATCTTCATCAAGTACTTCTGCTCGCGGAGCTTCGATCTCGGCCATAGTCCCTTCCGCGAGATGATTAAAAATTTTGACAAGGTCTTCTACGAAGTGAACCAGGGATACGCCGCGGATTTCATGCCATTTTTAATGCCGCTCCATCAGCGTAACATGACGAGGATGGCGAATTGGAGTCATGAAATTAGGAAGTTCGTGGAGAAGAATATAATTGGAGATCGTCTAACTAGCTGGAGGTCGGTCATACCCGAGGAAGACTATGTAGATTGCCTGATCAATCACATCAAGACTGACGCCGAACCCAAAATGACTTGGGACATGGCGATATTCGCGCTGGAAGATATCGTCGGAGGTCACTCGGCGGTCGGCAATCTTCTCGTCAAAATTTTGGCATTTTTGGCTACTAGACCGCATGTACAGAAAATAGCGCAGATGGAAATTGACGGAATTGAGACCTCGGGCAACTTCATCGGACTGGAGAACAGAGGAAACATGCCGTACACAGAAGCCATTATTCTTGAAGCGATCAGACTGATCGCCAGTCCGATCGTGCCACACGTAGCCAACCAAGACAGTTCCATAGCCGGTGAGTAATTTTTTTTTTCCTACAATATATTACCAATACGGATGTGACGTAGTTCTTGTCTTGACAACTCTTATAATTTACAGAAATTTAAGTGTGAACACTAAATTTACAAATCTCTACATTAATGATTATATTATTTGAATTAATAAGTAAAATATTATTTCAGAATTTTATTAGTTTTAAACAATATTGATTTATTGATATACAATACTTATTAATATAATGCAAATTGTCATAATCATTCGTTGACTTTATTCTAATCTTAACTTTCTATTCTAGGCTATAAAATAGAGAAGGACACGTTTATTTTCCTGAACAACTATGATCTAAATATGTCGAAGGAATTATGGACCTCTCCCGAAGAATTCATACCGCAAAGATTTGTGCAGAACGGCAAACTGTTGAAGCCGGAACATTTCTTGCCATTCGGTGGCGGCCGAAGGTCCTGTATGGGCTACAAAATGGTTCAATACATCAGTTTCTCGACAATAGCCACTTTACTGAAGAACTTCAACATATTGCCGGTAGAGAAGGAAACCTACAAGGTTCCTATCGGCAATCTGGCACTTCCAGAAAATACGTTTAAGTTCCGTTTTGAAAGACGGTAGGATAGAAAATGCGACAATGAGAAAGAATGAATCCGGTCGAATCGTTGAAATTGGAGAAGGCCATTGTGATTTCTCGTTCACGATTCGATCACGAGCTGGACTCTTGAAGATTTCACCGATTACGCGGAATAACAATCAAAGATTGGATCCGAGCGAAAGGTAAAACTTTTGCACATCGGCGAAGTTTTTTTAATTAACGTTACATGCAACGGAGGACCAGCAGCTAAAGAGAGGCTTTTGACTCCAACGAAGCTTTACTTACGTTAGGGAAGGTTAGATACGAGAACAAGTGGAAGGTATTCGATCTCGGCGCTAACAGAGCTTTACTGACATTATTAGATCGTTAAGATAGCTAATTGGATCGTTCCTTGACTCACGCTCTAGGCGCAAATACGTCCGCGGAGTTTAGTTTCGATAGTTTAAATATTCGTTAATTATCTTACTATTTATAAAATATCTTTCTCTCGTTTTAATTTAAATGAGTTACTTGATTTGACAACAAAAATAATTTTAGAGATAGTAGGTAACTAATCTGAGAGAATATTTAGTGTTTATTTAATCATAATTTAATTATGAAATGTTAATTTTATTCTACTTTTAATAGAACTTTAATCTGTATTTTATATTTGAGTCATTGAAAGCTACAGCAATTAAAATTATCATGTTTTTGCTGTATTAGATAAACGATCTCATAAACTTTAATTAACTTTAATTAAACTTTGATTAACAAAAATTATGTTTACAAGAAACATCACGTATCACATATTATTTAGCTACTCTTTTAAAAAACAAAAGCTCGCGAATTGACATATTATTAATTAAAAAATTATCATATTAAGAGAGTGCCATGGACAAGTTTGGACGATTCATGCGTATAATTCCGATACTTGATGGAAATCGATGAAGAAGAAGATTGAAGTTAATTAATAGCTCCTTCGAGTTTAAAAGCGTATTATTTAGCTTGGACACAAAATGAATTTTTGTATCATATGTTTGTATCGTGTTTTAGAATTCTTTCGCAAAAGATTCTAACTTTGCACTTTTCAACCCGAAGATTTTATTTTTATTTACAAATAGACAGAAATACTAAGTGTATACATTTTGTAAAACATACATTTTTATTTCTTCTTCTTCATCTTCTTGGCATACATACTGAACTTTTAGTATTGTGTTAAATTATACTTCTGTTTTTGTTATATCATCACACTGTACGACATGAGATGCGAAGTAATTTCGATGTAATCTTGGGAACAAAAAACGGAAAAAGCGATTTAACAAAATTTAGCTTATTAAAGTGATACGAGAAGATTCAACATTATTTCCAAAACCTTTAAATTTTTAATTAAAGTAATATATTAATATATTATATGAAAAATAATAATTTTTCTTGATAAAGTAATATTTCTCTTCTCGTACCACCTCGCAAATAATAATTTATTTTAATTATCGAGCATTTATTAGAGCATTATGTTATTATTATTACACATACAGTTATTTTATATTATTATCGCTTTTTATTATTATCATTATTGTCAGTAATCATGTTAATCGTCGTTCTATCCTTTCTTGCCTCGTTTCTCCACCGGATCCCATATATATTCCACGCTTTCACATTTCGTAAATTGTACATTATTTTGTGTTTGTTATTTAATTATCGTGATTGTTACGCCATTTGTTAATTTATTATTTAAGATTTTAATAAAATACGTGAGACACACATATGTACATACACATATATGTATTTTTATATCAGAATATATAATACATACTTAGAATAACTTAAATAAATCGTATAATTAACTATAAATCGATTCATCGATCAATCGCGCGATGATATGTTAAATTGTAAAGTACTTCATGTTCGATAGCTCGTAAATATTCACGTATCATCGCGTTATTGATTTTTGGCGTGAAAAATACTTTATACAAATTAAAGTAGCATTTGTAATTGTAAAAGGCAGCTGTCACGAAGTTGACAACTTAATCGCGAGAAAAAAACTGCGATTATTATCACGATGACACAACACTCTTCAGCCTTAAATAAATAATAATATGTATCTGTGACACACGCGAATATGAAAATTCCTTTCTATGCTTATCGAGTCAACACTGAATCGTTATCAACGCACCAATCAGTCGACCTTATCAAAGTTAATTATTTGCGAAAAGACGATTTACGAAAAATAAATTAATAAAAAGTTACACGCGTATTTAGCACTTAATTAAGCACTACGTGCACTCGTTCAATTTTATATTTACAATTCTCTTTCAAGCGTTAAATATTAATAATATAATTTATTAATTACATAAATCTTATCTTTAATTAATTAATTGCGTATTATCGATAAAACAGTCGATTTTATTCAATATTTTTTTTCTTTAAATCTTTTAGCAATATCTGTTTATCGATATTTATCTACTTTCCTGTTTGAAACATGTGATGACAAATTTGGATTATCTTGAAGATCAAGCTAAGCTCCGGCTGTTAAACAACATATATATTGAGTTTTAATTAAATTATATGATATGTACTGTCTTATCAAAATATCATCTTCGAGATTGCGTATTTCTCTCTCGCGAGTCTCAAACTTGTACAAACCTAATCTCATTTCAATGTAATTTGCGAACACATTTTGCACGTGGTGAACCAAGTATTGATATATGGCACTGTTTTCGTTTTAATAGCGAAACTTTTATCGAGATGACAGCGACAGCTCCATCGTGTTACGTTTTACTTCTCAATGTGAATCCCAAACAAATATTTTTTGTCTCTTTCAATTACGAAATATATGATAACTGCGTATACATATTTAGAATAAATATTACAGTTATCTTGTTACTTCGATTATACTTCTTAAATCTCTTTCAAGGGATATCCTAAAGTATCACAAAACGACACTCCATTCGTTTTGTTTATTCCATCTAATATTCGTACAATTCGTATGCTTGTCTTTGATTCCTTGTATCTCTTTTGGAATTTAATACCTACTCTTAACGGTTATTTGTGTCCGCACAGGTAATAAATATTTCCAATTTCTCAGAAGACCGACAGAGATTTCCTAAGAATTAGAAAGAGCGACTCTCTCCCCGACTATTCCTTCCGTCTGCTGCAATTCGAAGACCTTCTTCTTCGATGAGAACATGTCTTCGATCTCGCGCAGGGTCTTTCCCTTCGTCTCGGGTAGGAAAAACAGGACGAATATCGTACCGATTAAAGACACGATCGCGAAGAAGAGGAACACACCGTGCATGCCCATCAGGGACGCCATATCCGGATATGTCTTGACCGTCACCGCGCTGAAGAGATAACCTACGGCAACCGTCGTGCCGGACAATATGTCCTTGACCTTGGAGGGAAACACCTCGCCCACCATAGCGAACGGGATCACCAGGTAGCCCAAGGTGCTCGTGAATATGTACATCGCCATACAAATCACTGGGACCACTCCGTTGTCCGCCATGACGGTTCCTCTGTCGGCCAGGAACAGATAGAGCGACAAGCCGCCCATGAAGATCGTCATGCCAATGCCAGAAATCATCGACGGTATTCGTCGGCCGAATTTCTGAGACACTCCGGCAGTTAAAAGACTGGCTATAAAACGGGCGACGCCTATCACTATCGCTGCTATATAAGGATCTAGATCTTGAATACCCGATTTACCCATAATCGCAACCGCGTTGTATATGACCACGAAGATTCCGGAGAACTGTTGGAAGAAAAAGTAGCTGAGCATTATGCCAAATGGCACAAGGGAGCTCCTTTTCACTAGGTGCTTCAATAGGTTTTGATTTTTCTTCTGCGGCCGTGGTTTCAGCTCGAATAAGACTTCTGCCGGCGCCGGCTGATCCTTCGGTATTCCGCGGAATTTCTTCATGATCTCCAATGCTTCCTCTGGCCGATTCTGATCTCGCAGGTACAGAGGAGTCTCGGGCACTACCAGCAAAGTGAGGGCGATTGCGCACAGTGGGAATAAAGCGCACAATAGAGCTATCAGTCGCCAGTCATCCTTTGAGAAGAAAAAATAATTAGGATTATGCAATCATATGTTTATTCATTATTCGTGCAATTATTTTCTCATATATAAGAAAGAATATAAAATTTTTATTCAAGAATTGTATAAACTTAAACAGACTTCTTTACATAAAGAAAGTTTTATCAAGAAAAATATATTCATTTTTATTTAATAATTTTTATAAATTGAGCGGAAAATGTATCGGATAATAAATAGAAAATAATAATATCTTCAAATCAAGAATTAGAATTTTTTAATGCTCTTGTTATTAAAATAATCATATTATGTTCTTGGCATGACTATTATAATTCAGTCATTCAGTTATTGTACTACATTGATTGTTTACAGTAATATAGAATTTTTTTGGATGAATACAAAAACTGAATTCTACACTGAGAAAAAATGTTGGGTATTTGTGACTATAATAGTATGATAAAATAATTATGAGAGATTAGGAGCTCCATTTTTATAATTATTACTACTATAATGTTAGTAATAATAGCCTAGCAAACATCAAGTTACAATTATGTTAGTTGTAATTTTCCACTCAACAATGTGTTATATAATGAATATGTTGAGTAGGAAATTACAACTAACTTTTATACATATAACTGTAACTTGATGTTTACTAGGAACCTCATGTTTATAGTTCTACTAACTATGAAAAAATTTTATTATTTATTATGATAATTTCAAATGTTAATATAGTAAAATATCAAGATACGGATGTTAAAGATAAACTAAACATTTTTATAGATTTATAGTAAAAGCAATCACAGTTATAATAAATATAATTATTTTTTAAATATTCACGTATTATTTACATAGCAATAATAACTAATAAGTAATAATTTGGAAAGAACAACTGTAAATACATAATTGGTTATTGAAAAGGCTGTGAATTATAATTAAATTATAATTAATACAACCATTTTTGTATATGAGATAATGATTATTGACTAATTTTTCCTGTTTATTATGTATAAATCAGTGCTATTGATCATTTACCTGAAAGAAGTATCCAAAGATATAAACAATGAGGACACCGAGAGCAATAGAGATACTAGTCCATGTAACCATCGTGCCTCGCAATTTCGGTCCCGATATTTCTGCCACATACACCGTCGTCGGAACTGACGCCATGCCTGTAGATATTCCGGAAATCGATCTCCCAATCAAAATCTGCACGTAACTGTTCGACATGTAAATGGTCACCCAACCCGCCAGTGAGATCAACGATGTCACGAACATGCTGATCTTTCTTCCTCGCCCCATCACGGCGCTCGAGAGTAGGCAACCGAGAGGCGTACCCAACGCCGATACGGTAGCTGTTGCGCAAATAATTTTTAGTAATGATATGATAATTACAATAATTATTTCTTATAATTCGAAATTATAAAAAATTCATTGAAGGAATGAATTTTTTTAATGACACTAACCCATCCAATTTGCTTGACTAGCATCGAGTTTTAAATCATCCCCGTTTTTCGGCCATCTCATTGCGGGTTCTGCTACGGCGCTGTAACCGAAGCCCATTGCAGGACCTAGTACCACGACATTGGCGCATAAGGCCATCAATATCTATAAAAGAAAGGTCGCAAATCAGGGAGAAGTCAGCGATATCAGGGAAACCGTGATGAATATACGTAACGACGGTAGCAAAAATTCTAAAGAAAATATTTGTATTAGCAGCGAGGGGTAAAGCTTCGGTAAACTTCTCGCGCGCGACAAAATGACGAAAATTTACAACTAGATTATATATAGCTGCGAAATATGAAGCGAAAAACAGTAAACTGATACGCGGGAGGTATTGCAGTTATCGCACCACCAAAGGCTAAGGTTAACCAAGGCACATATCAGCCAGGCATCGAATTTTTTGTCAGAACAATTTTCTTATCGCGCGTTAAACGATGCAGCTATTACACATGCGAATAATGTTAGAACCGGTTTAACGAATGATCGCGGAGACGAAAGAAGGTGCAGCCAGTAATTAAAACGCCTTAAAATCGCGTGATAAAATTATAGTGTTTTATAATACGTAGCGCCCATCATATTTTCAAGATAACTATCGAATGGAAAATCTCGCGATGTAGATAGAGTTTATCTTATCATGATCTCAAGATTTGGAATTTTGTGGTACGTCAAAGATAAGCGAAGGATACAGAAATATAATGCATTTCTTTGTTATGTCCAAGAATAAACATCTTATGCGAGAAATCATGAAGAATCAGAAATATTTTATGCAGGAAAGAGCATTTTTTTTATTTAAAAAATACCTTTATTTCCGAAATGTTATATATTGAAATAAGATTACATAGTATTAAACAGACATAACTGCTTACATGAATTTTGTTTTCGCTTCATAAAAAAAATCAGAGTTGGGTGAGTTAATATATTTATTTATTAACTCTTAAGTCAACGTTAATGGCCTATAAAATTAATTTAAGTTAAAAGTTACATGAACATAAAACTAACTCAATTAAAAGTTACGTTCAGATTAAATTAAGTTAAATTAAAAGTTAATTTTGAAAAGCATTATTCATATTAAATTAGAAATTCGTAATATTTAAAGTTAAATTTTTCAAAACAATTATAATGTGGATCATAGAACAAATTTTTAATATTTTATTTGTAAATTAAGTTTATTTAATGTAACAAAGAAATATTGTTTTTTATGTAAGAACGCATATTCTTTAAATTTTTTCTTTTACATATATAAATTTTTTAATTAAGAAAAAAGTAATTAAATTAAAGTTTATGTTTGAAAAATAACTAAAGTTAAAGTTGAAAATTAGATTATTTAAAATTAACTACGTTATTAACCTTTAACTTTATTATTTAACTTTTAACTTTTCAACTAGTTACTGAGAACAATTTTTTTAAAGAAAAAATACATTTTCTTAAAATCTCATTTGATGCAAGCGTTTATTTGTTCTGTTTATGCAAAAATATTTACTTTTAAGTAGAAATAGACATATTACCTTAAGTATATAATTTTGTATTATTACATTTTTACATTTAAAATATTTAAATAATGATTTTACAAATATAAGTAATAATATTAAGTTCAATTAAATTGTTTTCTTAAATTAAAAAATCTGATTACTTTGAGTATAAAAATAATCTAATAATAATTTTTTTCTAGAACTAATATGTTCTCTAGTAAGAAAAAATACATCATTAAAAATTATTTCTTCATATTTATTTTATTTACATAAATAATATTTACATAAATAATTTTATTTTTATGAATATTTTAATTAAGAAATTTTTATATAATTTCACTGCAAGTAAATAAACTATTAAGATCTACCGAATAAGTAATTCTTTTTAAATTAAATAAAATTCTTTTGTTTTAAGATATTCTTTTCTTCAGTGTACTATTCAACCCTGAGAAGAATATATTTTTATTATTCAAGAACTTTTATGAATTGAGAGGAAAACATAAAACAGAAAATAGCAATATTTAAACCAAGAATTGGGGGGGGGAATGCCATTTTTAATACTATTATTATTAAAACAGACATTGTACTTATTATTAGATGATTATTATAATATTATTTATGTAAATAAAATTGTGGAAATAAAAATATAATATTTTTTGCTTTGAGATTTAAATTTAAAATTATCAAATTCTTTAAAGAAAGTTAAATTATATATAAGCAAAGTTATCATTTTTTTTTATTTAACCAAGAATATAATTTCTAATTTTGAAACAATGATTGTTAAATAGAATACCAGTTTTAATATGATATTAATATTTTTTCTGTACAAAAATCTTGTCATTTTGTCTACCAAATTAAGAAGCGTATGCCATAGATAGATAGCTATCAGTAACTATGTCGCTAGAAATGCAAATACAGATATAATCGGAAATCAAAGCAAGCGAAGCTTTTTTCGCGAGAAACAAAGATATTTATTAGCGTCGCTCCTAGTTTTTCATCAATCAATTTGTAACTAACGATTGCAAGGTTAACGCGACAACGCAAACTTTTTTGCGATTAATAATCATTCGTGAGTTACATAAATGTTTCCTAACAATCTGCATAATTTATTATGGAAAGAATCAAATTGACTAAGAAATCTGTTCTACTACACATCTTGTTTTTATTTCGTCATTTCATTTACATTTTATCTTCGTTATTACTACATCTTAATTCTAAAATCGATCAACAGGAAAGTATAGAGGCCATCATGAACTCGGGTGTCATCACCGAGATATAACATCTTAAAAGTTATAGAGAAAAAATTGTAGTATCTATTACGAAATCGTGCGCATATCTTAATTGCCAAAATGCATTAAACGCGTGTCCAGTGTCACCTTATCCGTCAAAACACATTAATTGAGCAATAAATTGTGCAATAATTTACTATAGTTAATGTTTACGAGAGCCATTTGTTTTTTATGTAGATTGACGAGGCAATAATTCTGGTAATTCTACCAATAAAAACAGTCGTTATTCCGAGAAGTAATTTATGTCGTCGCTTCGATTTGATAAATAATATTTGATATTACCATCAACGAATGTGATACAATACATTGAATTCATCTTAACTTCGTCATTTGTAGGGAATAATTAATTGTAAAAAGAATTATGCGCGATCTATTTTTACAAACATGTAAAAAGAGTTTATCATACTTGATAGATTGTTCCGGCTCGCTGCCACTTTTTTTCTTCGTTGACGCCGGGTTCCATCTGTAAAAAAGAAGATTGATCGAAAGTTTTAATCGTTACTGCATTTCCGTGAGACACATAATTTTCAAAGCTGAAATATGTTTTAAATGAAAATACGTCAGAACCGGTTTTAGTTGCGTTTCTATTATACATGATGATAATAATCTACGTACTAGGAAAAAAAATAAAAATTGACAGGTTGACTTAAATACACTTAAACGATTTTTTATGCAACGAAAAAAACACGTGTAAAGGCAACGGATATTATAGTATTTCTCGTAGTATAACTTACCGGATTGTTTGACAATATTAAGAAATGAAGACTGAAATGATACTAAATTAGAATTCTGAATTGTTATCGCGAGTTGGAGAACGACTAACGATATTTAGAGATAGATCTCTAGACTTAAAAGGATAAAGAGAAGATGAAGAGAAAATCCAGGGAAAAGACCTGATAAACTCCACTAAACGAATACAATTGTGTTATGAAAAGAACTTAAAAGAAGAAAACAAAAACCATTTTAGCAGGTTCTAGCATGAATATTTTCATATAAATATTTTTTTCCAGCAGTAAAGCTAAGGCTGACTCAAAGGAGAATCTTAGAGTATTAAAACTTAGAGTATTAAACTTTTCTTTAACAGATAAAAAAATAAAATTACGACAATAATTTTAAAAGATGTATCAACATTTAAGAAGAAGAAACATGAACATATTTGCAAACATATGATAAATGAGTGCAACTTGAGATTTGGTTTGTATTTCGATTTTGCTGGAAATATCTACGTACCTTGATCTCCACGCACTCCGATATGCGTCCACCCGCACTGTTAACATCGGTTTGTTCATTCGCATTATTAACGTGCTCGTTTGCATTATTGATGTCTTTTTGTTCATTCGTATTGTTAACGTTCGTTTGTCCATTCGCATTAATAATGTCCGTTCGTCCGTCCGCTTTGCTATCCGGCGTGTTCGTCATGGCGTCTTTTTCTCCTTAATAACTTATTTTCAATTAATCGCGTCAATAAAATACAACGATATAACGATAGTAATCTATATGATAATTTTTTACGCGCTAAACGTGATTTGTAGCTTTAGGGAAGAGTGTCAATCTTTTTATCTTTTTTTATGGGTACCACTTTCTTTCTCTCTTTCTTTCGCGATTGAATTCTGTATATATCCTCACAATATTCGATTCCGATATTTATATACTTGATAATAATCTCGATATCGTATCACAAAGTACTTTAAATCGTCATCATCATTCATCGATCGATTGTATGACTATTTAAAAGATACGAATGTATTGAGTGAAATTGGACTGTTAAACCAGACGCCTAAGCGTCTAACGACTTGAGGTAAATTAACTGCCGTCCCGTTCAGATATGCCGCGAGTTTTAGATACGAGATCACGCTCTCCTTCCTCTTTATTTTCAGTCTTCTTCGTCCAGATAAAATATCGTCATATGTACATATAGTAAATACCGATTTGCTCAAAGCTGTTTATTCTGCTGTCTATTCGTATTAATGTTCGCCCGATAACGTTCCTCGGAAAATTGCGATTCGTTCGCCTTTGAGATTGCGCCTTCGTTCTTTACAAACGTGTTTAACGTCTACGACCAGCGGTTTTATTGTTTCAAGCGAAGTCTTTGAGATATTCACCAGATTGTTCCGGAAAATTCTAACAGATATCTGCAGTTTTCCGCGGTTCGTCTTATCGTCAGATCTGAGAAAGTACGCGTTGAATGCTCTGTTCAGCAAACGTCTTCGTCGTAATAAGAGTCTGAGATTTTTATAGATATGTCAAGTCTTTCTACGTCGCACGATCAATTCTTTCAAATAAATATTTGAGAGAATTTTTTTGCGTATACGCCGCGGATTTCCGTCCGATGTGTTCCGACATTCGCGAGAGCCTCTCGATTAGCGAGATGTAAGCCTTCGGATGGAGCCGCGTTTGTGACCAGCGCTAACTGGGAACTCGTTATTGACTGAGGAGGACGCACAGAATTTATCTGCTGCACCCGATCATGTTTCTCCACTCCGGGACCATTCGCGTCGCATGTTGATCTGTCGTATCGCTGGGCGATGCTCGCGCGAATGTCAAATACACATCCAGTGTTACATTTCTGTTACTGAGAACTTTGTACTGATAAGGAAGTGATTACGTAAGAAGACAATCAGAAGATCACTGATAGTTGACGGGTCACAAATCGGTGTGATAATGTTTAATCAGACAGAGTAATTAACAATAATGCGACATCAATGGTAAGAGTGTAATTTATCACAATGACGCAAGAGTACCTATTTTGGTTGAGAGGAAAAAAAGAACGGAACGCAATCTAATTCAGTTATATCACAAAGAACAAAAGACAATATGGTTTTAATCAGTATACCAATAACAGGCATATATAGGTCCATTTTCTTTGGATTTAGAATTTATTTCCTAATTTTATATTTTTGAATAATTAATTAGTTTATATTATAATTTTTTAAACTAATATTATAATATAAAAATTATATTAT
>QKQZ01081574.1:0-15375 GCA_003595255.1 Solenopsis fugax | reverse complement strand
CGCGTCGCGTCGCGTCGCGTCGCGTGGTATGAGACGCAGCGACAAGGCATGAGGCGCACGCCAAATGGCTTTATCATCAGCCTGAACAGCGGGGGTGTCTTTAAGGTGTATCATCGTGTGCACGTGGTCGGAGGCTGCGTTATATATGCGTGCACGCGTGCAAATGCAGGTCATCAAGCGCGTTAGACTTTGGCACACATACGGTATAGGCTCCGTTTGGTCTAGGCGGCGTGTGCGATGATAGTGTCTTCGGGGATCGTGGGGGCGAACCGGAGGGTATCCGCGGCATCGCTCTGTCACCGTTCCAAAGTCCGGATCCGCGAGACGTCTCGAGAAGAGTTCGCGGGAAGGGGGGAGGGCTGGTTGTCTGGTATCCGATAATCCTCTATCCATTTTCCTCCCTTAATGCCAAGGTCGCGGAAGCGATAGATATGCAATGAATCCGGTCCGCAGCTATTTCGGGAGACACCACCGTGCAATTCTATTGTGCTGAGCGAGCATGAATACCGCTGAGCACATATCGAGTGGGATTGCCATTGAAAGCGAACAAGAAGTGGGATTATATAATATAATAACCTGGAATTTCTAATTGTTGAGTCAACCGCGAATCTCTTATTAAATCAAAAATTTCGAGAGATGAAGAAGATTTCATCAGAAAATAAAACTGCAAACAAATTTACAACGAAAAGTATTTCAACGAAAAGTTAATAAAGTGAAAAGAAAAAAGATGTTTATATTCTCGGAAATCTTTATTTCGAGCTTCTTTTCATTTAGTCTTCTTAATGACCACTATTCATAGTCTCGAATCTTATTTCAAAGTTAAGACTTAAATAATAAGTCTTAACTTAAGATGCTAATGCAGGTCTGTGATTGATGACATCTAAAACAATATTTAAGATTCTTAAATATAAGCATTTACTATGAATACCGGTCCACGAACCACAAATTGAACAGTTTACTTTGAAAATCACGTTTATTTATGATATGCACGTTATACTGAATTCTTTTGTGCATTAAAATAAATCTTTTTGTCCTATTTACACTTCTGTACGCCGTAAAATATTGAAATTTGTCTTCTTGAAACGTACGAAAAGAATTAATAAGAGATCGAGTATATGGCATACTAAATCATTCTTTTATTTCTAAAAAGTAGACATTAGTAGTCGCTTCATCACTCAAAAGCTTTATTGAATGAATTTGACATTTTTTCTGAATTATTCTAAAGTATGTAATGAAGAATCACTATTTAAATAGGACATAATATATATTAGCTAACTTTTTATTTAACTGCAACATTTAAACTGGTAGGAACAAAGGGTCTGACTTAGCTTGATCATTAAACATCAGCGTAATACATTTCATTAGAAAGGAATCGTACAGTCACGTTTAGTGCTAAATATCTGACGCGAATGTGAGCCATTACGTGTGAAAAAAAATTTTACACATAAATCCGCTATGTGTACGTCGATAATTCGAGCGACACGTGCCGTATTATACACACGTTAACATTTTTCCGGTGTACCCCTTCTCCTGAATAATCATTTGCCGCGAACTGTAATTGCCCCCTGGTTATCTACGTAACACCGCGCTGCGTTTTCCTGCCTTCCCTCCGCGAGGTTGTAGAAACACGTTTAGTAAGTCGATAAATAGTCATTACGCAAGCGATTTCGAAAGCTTTGCTCCGTTTTTCTACCGCGCGCGGAGATCGCAGGCCGGAATTATGAGCGAAAAAAATCTGTCGCGCGACACACAGTGACACGCCTTGCAAAATCACTGAGGAATGTAATAAACAGTCAAGACGCGCCTTTCCTTGTGGGAAGTGATTTAATTTCAGAGCAGATGCAATTTCAGCAAATACGTCAACCAAAAATAAAATTTCAATACGCTCGAATAATCTAACTTTCGATATTTTATAATAACATAATATTTTTATATATTATGCAATATACAATAATTGTATATTGCGTTTCGTTAAATAAATATCAATGTTTTTGAGTTCCAATCTTTTTTGATAGATTCTTAGAATTCATATATACAAATTATTTGTGCTATCATATCTCCGGTGTCAAGGGTTAATATTTCTTTAATTTATAGTTGCGGAAAATGTACTTTGAATCTAATTCGAAAACACACGCATCCTTTATACTGCTGCGTCATTTTCTTACGCGGCGCTATTCAGTTTTTAGCCGTCTTTAACAAAATCTTTTTTTTTTTTTTTTAAATCATAGGTACGTACAGAAATACAATGGTAAAAAATAAATTTATCTAACTTCCGGTTGTTTTTCGCCATTTTCAAGATTGGACTTGATAAATACGATAAGTTCAGGAATTTTCTAGCATCGTGCCACATTATGCGACGACAATAAGCGATGTGATTTTCGCACGTAACACTCGAGTAGAAATTGAGCCTAAAATGAAGATCATTTCCTGTCTGACATTATCAGTGACATAATCATTAAGCATGTTTGAATACGCGAATGTTTGACATTAAAATGCGATATTTTCTGTTGCATATCACGTGTAGTTTTAATATTCAAATATACAGACAAATACATAATAATCCGAAGGAAAACACAAAATCGTACAAAGCAGATATGAATTTATAAAACTACTCGGTTTATGACGTCTTCCTCTGTACGGAAAATAACTAAATAGTATTCACGCTGCGCTTACGACGATGATAATACGGCTCGGTAATAACTTGAGAGTCATTAAAGGGAGGAGGTGAGGAGGGGCAGTATCGTGATTTTTAATCTGATCGATCTCTAGTGTTGGGGATTTCCTTTCGTCTGTCATTATATAGATGCAAATATAATATATTTCTCACGATTATAAATACTGGCCTGAATACTTGGCAAATTGAGAATAAAGAAGAGGGAGCTGATTAGTTTTACAGACGATGGAAAGATGTACGGAGCAAAATAATATCACGTATCAATTAACTCTATTATATCGCACATTATAAATTATTCCAAGGCCTCGGATCTACGTCTTGCTCGCGATATCTATATCTCCGGTATTCTGAGGAGGCACGCACGGGAGTTAATTAAAAGTAACAATTAAAACGTTCATGCGATGAAGTATTGAGCTGTTCACACGATATATCGATATTACGTCAACAGTTGTCTGAAAATTATATAAATCCACATTTAATTTACATCTTGTTCAAAATAATGGCGGTTTGCGCAATTCTAGTAAAAACAATTGAAGCTAAAATTCCATGAGATATCAATCAAATATAAACATTTTTAAATACGAGAAATAATTGGGTACTAAAAAATAAAGGATTTGACTATGTAATCATCGAAAGATTAAAATTTGATAAATATACTATTTTTACATATATTAACATATATGATGTAATAATCGATAACAGGAACACACACACACACACACACACACAGACACACGTACACATCATTCGATATTTACTTTATATACATATGTAAAAGCGACTTATATGACTTTTAAAATTTGACATTATACAAGCAGCGAAATGTTATCTAATAGTATTTAAAACGGACGAAAATGGCAATCAAGCGCTCGTAAAGTCATTTATAAAAATATTTTTCTTGCACGTGTACTCAGTTAGCATTTATAAATTTTCAATGTTTCATCACACGTGATATACTTAAAGTTTCATTATAATATAATCTTTCATTACTATAACAATATTTCTCATCATTTTTTCATCAAGATTTATTTATTAGAATTTCTTTAAATACAATAATTCATAATAAATATAAATAAACCTTTTTAACATTTTTTAATTTTTATATTCTCTTAATAATATCAGAAAGTTATCTTAATGAGAGAATAAATTTTTGTACCGCTCGCTCTATATATATGTATATATATATATTTTTTTTACATTGATATTGCTAGATATTACTAGAATTAAGCAGACTTTGATATCATAAATTCTTGTTTATTTTGAAAGTCTTATGTGTACAAACAATAATGTCAGATATATAATAAATAATATTGATATCATTTTTTAAGAATTTTTAATATTTTGAATAAATATTTTCTAGGAAAAAATTTTCTGGATATTTCAAAGACTTTTCAAGAATTTAAAGAATCTTCAATTTTAAATCGAAACAATTCCAATCTTCGTATTATCAAATTATTTGAAAATTATCAAAGGAAGCACTATCAAATATTCATTTTTAGATACTTCATAAAATAAATCAATTCTAGCTTCGAATTAATTAAATATTCGTGATTTATTCTGACTTTACATTAACATTACATGCATTTCTTCAAGGTTCTTAGCGATTTGCATAATTAATCGCCCCTACTGACCCAGTATCAGCGATATTCATGTTATTAAAATCTAGAATTATTTACATCACAAAATTTTTTTGAATATTACACAATATCATTGGAAACATTAGCCAGAAAATGTTAACTTTTAATGTATAATTCCACAACTTGATATTTCAAAGGATTTGAATGCTTTTGAAGTATTTATTTCCTTTTTTAACACTTCACATTGTTATCTCGAATCAGCTTCTATTTTATGCAAACGCAAATAACAAATTTATTTTTAGGATTTGCAAATGATTTAATGTAAATATTCAAATAGTTCTAAGGAAAGATTTTCCTTGTATTCGAAATTTTTAAGTTTCAAACATTTGCAACTTTTAAGATTTTTCAAGAATTTTCGGTTTAGAAAATTTTGAATCTTTACACTTAAATGTTTTAAAATTTGTAATAGAAAGATCTCTTGTTAACATCGCAGTTATTCGCACGTCACACATAGTTAATCGCTCTCTAGCACCTTAAAAGATTAATTCGCTTGGCGTTGTACCAGTGTCAAGAAGGACCAAATAAAAGGAATGTTTATCTGTTTCGTGTTGCAGACGCGGATCTGGGCATGGGTGCAGGAGCAGCGGGTGGTCCCGTCCTGGCTCTCCCTGGTCCAGGAGTCAATGCCGCCCTCTCACAAACATGCGCCATATGCAGCGATCGCGCCACGGGGAAGCACTACGGCGCTGCATCTTGCGATGGCTGCAAGGGTTTCTTTCGCCGATCCGTTAGAAAGAATCATCAGTACACGTGCAGGTACGCTTATATTACAATATTTTTACGATAAATCGATCGCTAAACCGCCATTCAACGCGCATTTTAGTGTCCTCAAGTTGCAAAACGAGTCATGAGACAACGAAACTATTCCGTGAAGGTAAAATTATTATCCTTTTCCTTTTTTTTTTGTTTTACAGATTTCAAAGAAAGTGCCCGATCGATAGGGACAAGCGAAATCAATGTAGGTACTGCCGTTTACGAAAATGCTTCAGAGCCGGCATGAAGAAAGAGGGTGAGTTTTCTTGCGAAGTCATCTGTCGTACACTGCGAAATTTTGCGTTTAAAAGACATATGCTTGCAGAAACAGATTTTTACAAGCCAACTTTAATTCTTGTTTTTTCCAACTAAATTTAAAAATATATTTATTCGCACGTCACACATAGTTAATATGTAACAGCACTCGTTTCTTAACTTTAACGACTTTTTTTTGCACGAATCTCATTTTCACGGGCATGTCTTTATTACTTTTTTGTCTGAAGAATAAGATTTTTTTGAAAACTGTTTTAAAAGTTCCTGATAATTTTTACAGCTGTGCAAAACGAGAGGGATCGGATAAGCTGTCGGCGACCTAGCAACGAGGATCCACCTGACAAGAATAAGGGTCCGTCGAAGGAGGACGTGGTGAAGGCGGATGCACGAGCCGAAATGCTCAGCAAGCAAGTTGGCGGATTAGAGGTGAGCGAGGGCTTGACTCCTGGCTGAATTGAATATTTATAAATTGCGATGCTCGCTGCACGTTAATACACGCATGAAAATTCGGCGCATCGTTCCCGTTTTATATTTCCATCAGTATCGTACGCTTAACAACTTTTGTCAACATTCATCAAACGGGCATTACAAAATCGATGCCTTTTTATTTTCTATGATAATCGAACTGCTTTATTTTTTATACTGAAAATGAAGCAATTATGAAAAAATTTTTAAGTATTCTTTTTTAACGCTTTAACAATTTAACAATTAACAATTTAAATTCTTCATTCAAAAATAGCCTTTCTATCAATATGATTAAATTCAAAAGGTTGGCTACATTTAAATTTATTATAGTTATAATTTATTAGTTTCTTATTAGATATAAAAAAAAGAAGATAAAAAAGCAGCATTTTTGTTTTTAATTTAATAGTTAACACATGATTTCAAACTTTCGTATTTGAACTTTCAAAAATTCACTCGTGTATCTACGTCTGTGATAAACGCACAATATTTTATGTACTTCCTTTTCTTAATCTTGTCGAACCGATTCATTTACGCTTGCAAAACTATGCATAAAAAATTCTGATACATTTTAATCATTTCCTTAAAAAAGTTAGCGTTTGAATAGTTGCTCCCTTTCCCTCTGTCTAAAATTTTATTTCCTCGGAATAATTTGTTTAACGATCGTTTGTGACGATTCGTGTAGCTTCCACAACTAGACAGTTCAAACAACGAGATCGATCTCAGCACGAAGCGGATAGCTGGGTTAAACGACGTGTGCGATAGCATGAAGGAGCAATTGCTGATCTTGATCGAGTGGGCCAAGTGTTTTGACGAATTTAAAGCGTTGTCGCTGGACGACCAAGTCGCGTTGCTGAGGGCTCACGCGGGCGAGCACCTGTTGCTGGGGGTGGCGAGGCGTAGCAGAAATTTTACAGACGTGCTATTGCTGGGCAACGACTGTATCATCATGAGGAATTGTCCTGGTACGTAGAGTTCATATACTTCACGGGTTGTACGGGTTTCTCTAGCTTTTAACGTTTCTTCGGTGAACGGTGTCGAGCGCAGAAAATTCCGACGCGTGTAAAATGCTTCTAAAAGATCTAAAATATGCGTTTTTTTAAATAAGAGGACAGCTTGAACTTCTTATCGATTTCTTGTCGAACGCGACTCTTTAGTATTCTCAGACATCTCTTCGTTTCGAATGCTTGAAGATGCTTACACACCTCTTGACAAAGTTTCGTAAGTGCGTTCGACGCCGATCTGTGCTTTCCGTTCTTGTTCCTTTCCTAACATTCGCACGCCGCGTTTCGGCTTTGCTAAATAACAATATTAAATATAACGAGGCAATATGCGTGTGATGGCAGCGGAGGGATATGTTTGAGAGTTCTTTGGGATTGGTTCTTTGGATGAAGGTGAATACACGAGATGAATATTAGACAAATACAATTTTCTCTTCGCATATATTGCGTAAACGACCTATGTCGTCGTGTCTCAAACATTTATGCATACGATGTGCAAAATACAATAATTAATATAAATACGAAACTTTCGTAAGAAATAATGAAAATGAAAGTTAGAAAATATTTTTATATCCAGAATAATTTAATGCAGTGTGAAAAAAAGTTTCTTTATTTTTAAAATTCTTACAGCCTGATTTAATTACATTAAGTCAAAATAGAATAATTTTTTCGGAAAAAGAATTCTTTTCGAAGAATCGAAGACCGGTTAATTATATGAATCAGTTTACATGCCTACTTATTCTAATCGAAAGTGAATCCTACAACGATTAAATTAAGATTTATAGTTATTAATCTATGAATCGTAAAAACATCAGTCTCTTCAGTATATTTTATCAACTTATATTATCGATGGCACATGATGACATGCAGAAAGATTAATTTATTCTAACGTATGGCGCAGGAAGAGATTCGTGATTCCTAGCTGTCGAACGTAATTCAATATAGTTGTAATGATTAAGAGGGGTCGGGTCTTTTAATGAGCAAAAAATTATTATTTTAAAGACGCTCTATCCGTTTTTTCATTCTGCTTTGAGTCACGTTTTTGAATCTTCATATTTCAAAACTTATTTAATAGACTCGAAAGCTTTGAAGAAATTTATGAAGAGCACTAGAAATGAATAGCAGTGTAGGATCCAGACGAGCAAATTAGAAAGGTGTTAGATAAATAAATATAAATAAAAACTTTATTAATTTAAAGTGGAACATCTAAATTTATGAAACTTTCAGGAGAAACGAAGGATCCATCTTTTTTCCCTTTTTTAATAAGTGAGATTTGAAAGGATTTAGTTTTTCGGGAAATATATAAGCACCGTTTCCCGCATGCATAGAACGTTTCAGGAACGTTCCTACAGCATGAATATGTGGTTTCTTATCAAGCGAGCGAAGTTATCTTGACTGCCGTCGACAAAAGCCATCAATATTAGAGCGGCGCGTCCTTTCGCGCAGCCTGTCAGCATTTTTTCCCCAAGAGTCGTGTACGCTTGAAAGAGAGTCTCTTCTTCTAAATAGCCGATTCAACGGCGACCTTCACCTTTTTGCTTACGTAATTTCACCGTCGCGGATGCCGTGATTCGTTCGTGGCCGAACGGCCGCTTACGCGATGCTTCCTTCAAAACATTATATCATTTCATCATAATCCTATAAAAAAAAAAACTGTAATCAAATTTCAATTTTAACTGGTGATTTCACCGGTGAGAGAAGGGAGAAGAGTTTCTCCAACGAAAAGCGTAATCAGAGCCTTTCCTTTGGTTCCTTTCGTTCGGCTACAAAGAATTTTGTTCTCGATGTATACATAATTAATTAAGTTACGCGCGCGTGTGTATATACATATGTGTGCCAACGATTTCATAATGTTTTAATATTTTATCAGTAAACACACATAGGTCTTTCCTCGCATACTGGATTTATATGGTAAGTCGTGACATAAAAATATCTCTTGCAAACAAAAATTTTTTTTGCCTTTTCGTTCTTTTTGTTTATCCCTCTTCCGAAATGTGATAAATACGTTCGAGATTATACTACGATTGTGTCGACGTTTAACTGCATTTCCAGTACAAGTTTTTTTATATATTTACATAACATTTTATAAATATATAACTTATATCCACGTGATTCTAATCGCCTTACGCGTTTTTACGATGAATAAAAAGCACAAATATATTGAATGAGAGTTAATTTTATTTGAATAATTTTACTGCAATTTTTTTTGACGTAGCGTTTAATTGTCAATTCTAATTATCATGATAAATCAGGATCGATCTAATTCTTATAAGACGGAATAACTTTGCGAAACAGATACCAGGGTGGTCATCGTAATGCAATATTCTTTTTTTTCTTTAAAAAAAAAATCTACACTTTGTTGCACTACGAGGACAAGTTGCATTATACCGACGCATCATGTGACCGATAAAAGGAATGCCATGTCACGTTATCTATCTTGTCGCCAAGCTAATCGCATTTTATAATGTAAAACATTTTCGGATAGAATGTTATCTCTTCTTTTGATTAATTGTACTTAATGAAAGGAGTTTTGGTATTGAAGATCACGCGCGAAGCGATTCATTCAGCGTAAAATTTTTCTAATTACGATAAACGTAAATGCACGGGTAAGCAAACTTTATCGTTTTATCGACAATTAAACAGGCACCATGTAAATGTAAGATCCGAATTTGCTGATATTCGAATAATTAATTGTTATGATTAATTTAAATATCTGAATTATCCTGCGAATTTACTAATTCGAATTTGAACTATTCATTTCAAGAGAATTTAACAGAAAATCAATTGTTGAATTTATTAAAACTTATATATTTAGCTACTCCGGCTTTTTCACAGATGAAAGAAGTTATCTATCTTTTGAAAATGTAAACCACTAAGTTTTAGAGGAATAAAAATTCTTTTCAAAATTGGAAACACTTAATTTCTATAGATTCTACAGATTCTCAGTATAAACTGTATTTATTTTCTCTAAAACAATTTATTTATACAAGTAATAAATATAAGTAAGCAATATCATATGTACTTTCAGTAAATTTCGACGACTTGCATTTTGCAATTAGTTTTCTGCTAAATTTTTATAGTTTAGATTGAAATTTATACAAAATCGTGGATTTTACACAGTCGAATATATAAAAATATAAATTATCAGGACAATTCGAATATATATGAATTTATAAGTAAATTATAGTTGGATCATAATTCTTTCAGATAATTCAAATATATTACAAATATATTTTCCTCGGTTATATTTGTAGTTGTAATTTGTGCCGACGAAATTTGTGCTCGCTTTATAATATAATAACGAATCGCAACGCGCTGACAATCTACTATTTTATTAACTGAATGTCTCGTCTGTCGTTGCATTGCACGATTAGGGGGCTTAGGTGGTTGACTGAGTCCGGAATTCGTGTGTTGTGTGCCACTTTAAAATGCATGTCGATGCATGAACATCGATGTTTTGGTTTTATTGGCGATATTAAGTTGGTGCAGAATGCCTTTATTTATCCGTTTTTATTTATCAAGCAAAATCGAAAAGCGAATATTCAGCAAAGTCAAAATTTTTTTTTCATCTAGGAAATTTTTTAGTCCTATTATCAAAAAAATTTCGATTTGCTGTCTATATTTCATATTAAATGACGAATCTTTTGCACCGACTTGGCAATGTCCGCAGATATTCTGTTTTTCTTTTCTTGTTCCACCGGACTCAGTTTCTGTGAGACGAAAACAGGAACAACAGCATAATCGCGTCTATTAGTAATATCATTGCAATTTATAGAGGGAAACAACCAGCAGGACCTGGACATTAGCAAGGTGGGCATCAGGGTAATGGACGAGCTGGTGAAACCGTTTCAGAAGATTAAGATCGACGACACGGAGTTCGCTTTTCTCAAAGCCATCGTGTTCTTTGACCCGAGTAAGTGTCCCGTTTATAAACTTGAAGAATCGCCACGCGACAATCTGACGATCGCGATTCATTCGCGGCGGAATCGAACGGAATAGAAAAACGTTGGCGCGTGCGGTGGACAATAAATGCGTGCCGTTAATATAGATCGAATACAATTCGCTCGCAATAATCTCTACGCTCTTGCGATCAATTCGGTCTCGTTGAGACAATCACGCCTCGCGATTTCGCTAGACTTTCATAAACAACGCAAATCATCGTTTATTTAGATATCATTGAGGCAGAGCGAAAAAAAACCCATAGCGCATCCCAATTCGTGTTGATGCGTCGAAATTTAATAAGTTAATTAATTTAATATTGTGTCGTGGTATATTCGTTTGTCGATTAATTTACAATTAACATGATTCAGAGCTGAGAATATGATCTAATGATTGACTCGACGAGTAATCGAGATTTTCGCTATCGGGGACAATTGTTCATTTCTTCCCTATATATTCCTCATTCTTTGCAGATGCGAAAGGATTGAGCGATCAGAAAACAGTTCGGGAGTTGCGTCACAACATCCAGATAAAGCTCGAGAATCACATCAGCGATCACCGCTGCGATTTGCCAGGACATTTTGGCGATATCCTGCTGATGTTACCGGCTCTGCAATCGATCTCGTGGCAGATGGTCGAGCAGATCCAATTCGTCAGGCTGTTCGGAGTGGCACACATCGACAACCTGCTTCAGGAGATATTCCTGGGTGGCACCACATCGGACATGAACGGCACCGCCACGCCTTTACCAATCTCGAACACCGCGCCGGGCAGTTACATGAGCAGCAACGAGAGCCCCAGCAGTCCCCTAACGCCGGCGAACACTGGCAACCTGAGCCCGCAAACTGATCAGATGCCCGTCATGATCCTGAGGGATCTTACGCCGAACCAGGACTTCAGATATTTCAAGCAAGAGCCCAGTCTCGAGCCGGAGACCAGCTTCTGACTAGTTTCATGAGCTCATGAATAGCCAACGACATTCTGCTCAAAAATTGTTGCTCAATTAATAAAACAGCACGTATTATGTTAGTCGAATCAAATGTGATCGTTGGCGTTGATCTGCAAAATAAGTAGGCAGGAAGGGAGACGAGATCGACAGGTGTGTCGTAACGTGTGAGAAGCTAGCGCGAAAATATCTAGATTTATATGATTGTAAATTTAACGGCGCGGCATGCTGTGGTCACGTTTTCTTTGCGGCTCATGATTAACCAAGGCCCGCACTTGTACAGATAACGATTAATCGCCGACCAAGACGAATGTGATAAGCGATAAGATCGTGTTTTGCCACTATTATTGCTACTGTTGCGACAGTATTCTGGCCGTTTCCGAAATCCGGACTAGGGCTAGAGATCAAAAATAATACGCGTAATACAACCGTGCAATTGACAATAATAATCATTAGCGACTAACTTGGAGCAGGGATTGAAACTGATGCAATCTCGGTGGATCTCCGTTGATATGTTAAAATTAAAGACTTTTAGCCTTGTCACGAGTAATTGTAACATTTTCATTATGTGTTACTATAATTTTAAAAAGACTCGATTTTATGTCTTATTGCTATCGAAATTCGAATTCAGCGAAATAATATCGGTTTCAAACCCTGATTTAGAGAATAGAAAGTAAGGCCATATCCGACTATTATTTTTGTACATACACAAAAGTATGTATGCAAGTCGAGTTAAGTTATCAGAAACAATAGGAAACATCAAGTATTGATGTAACGAGAAACATATATTTTTTTCTACTATTCCGCTCAATTCGCGAAACGGATAAATAGCGTTATTGCAATTCGTGATGTAGTGTAAATAGTATGATGCAGCAATGTTTAACAATATATGTAACATTCCAAGTATATAGTTGTATCGATATAGATAGTCTTATAAAATAGCTGATGGGACACGCGCGCTAACATAATCATCGAGTGCGGGATCCCGGCAAAATGAAAAATGCGCCATTACAATGCAATTTACGTTAGTAACGTAGTGATGAGGGGTGCACAGGTTGGCCATTCTGCGCGTGCAAATGTCGAGCGGTAAGCCGGTTTGCCACAGCGGCTGTGCCTAATAAAAAAAATAGCTAGTGCATCTTATTACGATATTAGTTGTTAGAGCAAAATGTCAACGATGACATTTATGGCCGGATAGAAAGCAATAGCATAATAATCAGATAACAAGTAAAGTTAACAAGATAGAGAAGATATATCCTTTTGGAAAAAAACTACAAAAACTTGTAGGTTTTTTCTGTAAGGATAATGAGTATGTGTTTTATGATGTAATATAAATGTATACACATCGATTGTATAAACATGCATCGATCGCATGGGGATTTGAGTTATAATTATAATACGAGAAAACAATTGTGAACCATGAGAATAATTTTGTGCAAATATGACGAAACAGACAACAAATCGCTTCCATTTCGACAATGTGGTAAGAGTAGGCTTTGATCTAAAAGTTTTATGCAACATGCCTTAATAATCAAACTTAAGTGCGTTAGATAATAAAAATTTACAATAATTTACAATAAAGAGCACCGTTATCTCGCTTAAATTCAACTATAAAATTTGATTTTTTTCTTGTCGCAATAATTTTACGAATGTATGTTATATTTGCATTACTATATTCTGTATGGTTTCTCATTATGTATCCAGTGTCACATACATTTATAACATATCTATAAAGTTTCACAACACATAGTACTATATAAAAAGACATATTTTAATATAAGTCGTAGATACGGCAATTAGTCTGGCAAATATATATTTTATATTTTTGTACGAAGTGTTTAATAAACATTAACGTTTAATATAAGTATAAAGTAGTGTGCAAGAGAAAAGAAATCGCGCGCGATTATCATTGTTAATAATAAAACAATATTCCATTGGAAAGTGTAATATATTAGTGTTTTATTTTGCATATATCTATTAAAAATATTTTAACAATTTTTAGTCATGGGTTGTGAAATAGATATTATCACTTTTTGTTGTATGATTCTTTCTATATATTGTTGACAGTTCGAATGTGACTGATTCCATACAAAATATATATGTACATATAAAATTTTTGTTATTTAATAAGTAACAAGTTATATAGATATATTTGTATCTTTAAATAAAGGGATATGTAGTTTCAATATATAGGACAATAAATTTTATTTAATATTACAAATTCGCGTTTATTGTACCAAACATATGTATAAAAAAATTACATTGCGTAAACATATTATTGTACTTAATATTTTGATTTTATCACACATAAATGCATGCAGTGTCCTGTTTTAATTCAGTTCATAATCTGTTCGTTTTCGCTTCTTAAGATTCATAGCACTCTGTGAAGTTTCGATAACGCACTTTTCATAACCATACATTCAATTGCAACTTGGTTTTTCAGCCCGTAAGAAACAAGTCTTTCTAATCTCGGAAGTAAACTATTAAACTGAGGATCGGAAATGGGATTTTGCGCCCAGTCCATGACCTGTCCAAATCATGATCTAAAGGTCTGAAAGAAACAGGATATAATTAAATAATGAATTCATTAATGAAAAACTTAAAGTTATCATGTGTAATGCCAACACTTACTAATAGCACTATCAATGATCATTTCACTATCGCATTTGTTGAACCTCCTCAAATACATTCCCAGTTCATAATAATACGGATTCCATTTATTCTATTCAATGGTACAAGCATTTGCTAGTAAAATTTCCCTGCATGTATCAGAAACAAGCTGTTACACAATTCATTCTGATCCTATTATTAATTTTACTATGCAAATACAATCACATTTAGCACCTGTAGTTTCATATATTTTGGATGTGTCTATAATGATACAGTTCTCTTGTTTTATTTAGCAGTTGTGCCAGCCACAGTGGGAATTCCAACTTCGGAGCAGGAGTTAGATTCTCTGACTCGGAAGAAAGATCTATAAAACCTATAAACACAATATAGAATACAATGAAAAACAATCATATGTATAATATGAATAAACTTCTTTTCAAAAAAGGAATACAATATAAAACTTCTGCTAACATGCACTCAATTGGTAAGTTTTATCGCAACATTTATCATAATTACAAGCTAAAAACTAAATAATGAAGTGATATCTCTTCTCTGTGGTATAAAAGCAATATAATTTCTTTAAAACAAGAATAATTTCTTTCGTTCCTGTTATTATATTGCTGATGAAAATAAGCTTCTGTGCTTCAATAAAAAAAAAGGGATAAAATCTCGGTAAGCTCACCCAAGCGAGGTAGCGAAACTTCCACCTTGCATGATATTCGTTCTTCTGTATTTCTTCAGAATATCAAAGAAAAATAATCCGGCATGTAACTGTGGGACAATGACATCTTTCTTCTTTCAATACCTATTGTTTTAAAAATTCTAAACAACTTTCCGATGGAGTCGCGTCATTTGCATTTAAATGCACATGCTGATCACAACAATCAGCGTCTCTTACAAAATGTTGGCACAATTTTTTCTTCTATCATTTTGGTAAGAGGCTGGTATGGCTGGTAGTAAGATGGGTAGACAGCCAGACGCGTTTAGTTAGCATCTACTACTTGAATCGAATGCGCATTTAGAAACAGTGACCAATCTGTTCCTCAGTTGCTAATTTCGATAATTAATCGAAATATTATC
>QKQZ01081573.1:0-14598 GCA_003595255.1 Solenopsis fugax | reverse complement strand
AATTCAAAAATATTTAAAAGCTGTAAACGTCGGTAATTCGCGATACTTTAGCATCCTCTTAAAGCCAACTGTTTAAGTCGCGACCCGTGCTTTAACGTACGTTTTGTTGTGAAATTATAAATGACATCACTATCTTTGACATATGTATCTCGTAAATCTAAAATCTAATATAAAATGTAAAAATAATTCGAAATGTCTTTCCAGTAAGATTAAGTATAAAAATAATGATGTAATAATAAAAAATACACAAGAGTAAAAAAACATTATATACCTTTAATTCTTTAAACCCTCCATTTCTGAATATTGGATACTGATAAAAAGTAAATCTATAATTAATCTCCATTAGATTATTTCATCAGAGAGAAAACTGAGAGTGGGAGTGGACTGGTGGACAACGGACATGCCGAGATTGCCGAGTGGAGTGCGGATCAATGATGCCAAGTGATGCAGAGTCTGAATGGTTTGAAGTCCGAGATGTTTCCGCCCACTAGCGCCTCTATGTGTACAGAACGTGCACATGAACTACGTCGCCAATGTGCATGATCCCAGTCGTTATGTGCACTATTTTGCGGTTCCGTTTCATGCTACTTGGTAATATCCACATCTTTATAATCTAAGGAGGCAACCAATCAAAAATCGTCCCCACATGTTAGATTAGAGGATTTAACAGATCAGTCAATCTTGAATATACGAATATATTTATATTTTCAATGTACGAATATATTTATATTTTCAATGTACGAATATATTTATATTTTCAATGTACGAATATATTTTCATGAACGAATACAAAGACTTTTCTATAAGTAAGCCAAGGACATTTCGAACAGAACAGAACAGAGAGAGACACAACCATAGACAAAAGAATATAGTAGATGCATTAACTAAAGAAAAAACTATGAAAGTCAAAATGTGATTTTAGAGAACTTATTAAAATAATCAAAATTGCATGTTATATAATCATAACATTGAACAAAAAAAATTATTAATAATAAAAGTAATTTTTAACACCACATGACCTAACTTTTATTATAGAAACTCTAGTCGAGCGGGTGTGAATCCTACATTACGATTCTCTGATTATGTAGGGCTCTACGCTCTACCTACATCCTATATCTGTAGTTAGTATAGTTACCTGCATAAACAGTGATTCCGAGTCACAAAATATTATGACATGGGATAGCTTGTGATTATCTATGATCAAGTACGGCGGGAGTTGCCCACCCTGGCTCATCTGGGCCCACCCGTTGCTGACTTATCGCGTGTTTCGATTACAGTGTGCAGCTGACGCGTGTAAGTGCGTAATCCACTGTACTGCCATGATATAAATACCAAATGTGTACTGCACTGTACTACTGTGAAGTGTACGATCTTCGACATGGTGAGAGAATGACGGTGAATGCTCTGTTAACAGAATAAGTGACAGCAACTTTCGCTCGTTATCAATTATTCTAATGTGGTTGAACGCTTACCTGTTTCAGCCAAATCCCAATTCTGCTCTGTGTTAATTTATATTTGCACAGTTAAGATGTGTTAATTGATTTATAAAGAGCGTCGTGTCTTTCGAGAGGATGCAAGAATCATCTTACATCGCAGGCTTATAGCAGGCTATCGCCCTTACAGTAGGACTTCTTCTTATCTCTTAAATCTATCGTGATCAGGTAATTTAAGGCAAACATAATTTAAGGATCACTTTGACCAAATCATGATGAAACTTTCACAGAATTTCATAATTACTGAGAAAGTCTACTTAGATGTTTTCATAATTCTGAAATTTTTTAAGATTTCTCAATCTATAATTTTTAAAAAATAATTGCTTTTTCAGATTTTATAAGATTTCATCAGAAATCATCAAATTATAAAATAAAAATTTTTAGAATATATCAAATTTCATTTATATGAAGTTTTTTTTTAAAAAAGATGTAGATTTTCTCAACTTACACTCTTAAAAGTCTTTCAATTTGTATGAAGAAATCTTAAAAAATTTTCTAAAAGATTATAAAATTATATAGAAATTTTGAAAAAATCTGAAATTTACATAATAAAAATTATAAAAAATTGTATAAAAAATTCTAAGAAAAGTTTTTAACAGGTCGATTAATTTTAATCAATGATTAATTTGAAGCCAGATAAACTGACATCATTTTAACATGGATATTTTTGATATTTTGGTGCCAAAATAACAGTAAGTAATGTCAGTTTGTTAACTGGGCGACTGAATTACTTGTTGATTAAAGTTAGAGTTGGTCAGAGTGGCCTTAAAAAGAAATTGCCTTTATAGACGAAAAATATTGATAATTTTACTATCGGCAGAGATGTCTGAGAATACTCACAGTAAGGAGCGGTGGCAGCTCCTCCATAGTCTTCGAGCTACTGTGGAGGGTCTGCTGATCGATGGGGTGTCCAATGTATGGAATGTTTATGGTGGCCTAAATCGACTACACAGCATAATGGAACGGATATTCAAGCACGGCTGTCGTATATTTGATCCCAATGTTAGTTGAATTTATCACTGCCAAGCTTCTTTATTGAAAATAATATCTTACGAGGGACTGGTTATAATGAGTTATCAGAACCAATTCAATTCTTGAAATATGTTAAACACAAAATCTAAGAGATATGTATTTTTTTTATATTGACACAATTTAAGATTTAAGGAGTGAAACATCTTAAAACTGTGGGTAATGAGTGTTTTGATAAATCTATTACATTAAAAAAAATCTAAATATACAATTATAAAGTATGTAAAAAAAAATCATGAAAGTTTAATCTAAAACATTTTTCTATGGATCTCATGTGTGCCGTTTTGCCGATTGAAATCAAATATAAGTGTTATCTTTAAGGAGTTGTTCCACACTTTAAATCTCAAATTAGGTCAATATTGAAAGAATATATCTCTTAGATTTTTGTGTTTAATAACATGTTTCATGGCGAATCGAATCAGCTTTGGAGTTATGGCCGGTCCATTGTTATAATTATTGTTCTTATGATTTAATTATAGTTATTTTTTATTTCTATCGCATTTCAGTATTATCAATTTTAATTTAATATTTCTTGTTAAATAATCATGTTTTAGTATCAAAAAGTTTTTACATGATAAAAGAAAGTTATTACAAATTGTTTTTTACTTAAGAGAAATCTTGTCACATAAAGCTCGTGTTGTAAACAAATTTTTATAAGGGTGAACCAGATTGCTGGATATTTATTCAAGGACTGAATTGGCTTCAACCATCTCTGGCGACATCGCCAATATTGTCAGAAAATGAAGATTATTTATGCAATTTGCCAGTTAGGATAACATCCAAGAAGGATATGTTGTGGCTATACAAAAGGTAATTTTTCCTTTATTAAATATATAATATATGCAATAAAATATATAAATATGATATATCTTTACTGGTGTCCAATCTTAAGAAGCTTTATTATCGCGATGAACAAACACTAAAAACAAACATTAATTTACAGTTTAGAGGGTCACTCCCTATCACACAAATTATCGTGGCTTCTATCAGATAAGGAACATTTGCTTTCTTGTCTGGAACCGTGGGCCTTCCTCTGTCAAGAGAATTTGGCGGAAGCGACGCTTTTGTACTTAAGAGCAGTCGAGAGGAATCAACCTGTGCTACTCGCGGAAATTGATCCCTGCTTGGTAAGTAGCGTCTTAATGTTATTTTCTCGTTTTATACAAAATGTAAATACATATAGTTGTAAATTCTGTAATGTAAGTACAGTCGCCAGCATTATAGTTGCGATACTTTTTCATAGTTGTAAATTTTGTATCAATTTTCTCTTAATTAATCTTTTCACAATAATAAAAAATTGTGAATTTTGAATTCCAAAATTTAAGATCTTAGGACAATTTTAAAATCTGTGTATAAATTTGTTTAATTTAAATATATAATACGATATGGATTTCAAAGAATTTAATAATTTTTTTTTAATTTTTTAATTTTAATTTTTTAATTTTTCTATTTTATCAATTTCCTCTTAATTAATCTCTTTGTATTATAATAAAAAAAATTTTTTAATTTAGAACTTTAAAATTTAAAACTTCAGGATTTCGGAATTCAGAAATTTGTTTAAAGTTTAAATATATGACGATACTAATAGCAAATTTCAATGAATTAAATTACTTTTCTGTTTTTTTAATTTCTTCTTAATCTCTTTATATTATAACAAAAATTTAAATTTTGAATTTAAAAATTCATGATGTTACAATTTTGGAATTCAGAAATTTGTTTTATTTAAATACGTAATAATACTGTTGGCAGGTTTCAATGAATTAAATCATTTTTTTCATTTTTAATTTGCAGTTTTTGCCAACGTGGATATCTCCTAAAACGAGCCCCAAGCGACATCGTCGCTCGTCCTCATACCCGGTAAATTTTTCTGGTGTTAATCATATCTTGCGAGATAAGAGCACAAGTGTCCTCAGCAGATGTCAATTGGAGAAACTAAAGGCTTCGACACAGTCTGTGTCGCATGACACTGATAGCACTGAGAATCAGGTATCAAAGTCAGTACAAATTATCGCTGATAATGCACAAAGGGATTCCAAGGTTGACGACGTACCACTTAAAACATGGAATAGTCTGCCCGCTTTGGCCAAGAGTCACAATGGCGCAATCGTGGAGAATTCAGCCACGATATCGTCGACAATTCAAGAAAGCAACAATAGCAATAATCGATCTCGTACCATTGAATTGGCGGAGATCATCAATATCAATTACTCGGATTCGAAACAGCCCGTTGATTCCAACATAGATAAGCTCATAGCGAAACCGAAAACACCCATTAGGAAGACGAGAAATCGGACGAAATCTAGACACAGTCGGAATAAAAAAGTCTCTGAAAATCCGGAAGTTTTCTCGAACGTTCACGAGAGAGACAGGAACGTAGTTGAGGAGACACAGCCAATCACAATCGCAGAATCGGCGGAGATGAAGATGTCGAGTCAATGGACGACGCGCAAAAAGACGTCCTTCTTGGTGGGCTCGGCACCCGAGTTTACGGGTTCGTGGAGCTCAGAAGTGGAGGGTCAAAAAGACATTCGTACGCCGCGGAAGAGTTTCATGGAGGACGGCGGTAGTAGCGTGCAGCCAATGGCGACTGGTTACTTCCCGCGTCCAGCCGAAGGCCAGAGCTTGACCAGCTTTCTGTCTTCAGCGCGTTTCTCGCGCGCTCATGATGCCGAGCTAGATCGCGAAAACGCGCACTTCAGCGTCTGCGAGGCGATGATTGCTGCCATTGAGCAAGTCAAGTGCAACCGATTGCAGCAGCATCTGTTAGACGATGTGGTTGACGACGAGAGCGACGAGGAGATAAATCGACTGAAGCAACGAATCCGGCTGCGTCGTCGGCAACGCCAGGAGGAAAAGTGTAGAGGCAAAGGTTGGAGTCGCGGTGATCTGTTGAGCGACGGCAGGACTGACACGACCACGACCACCGATCAGAGCGTCAGCCCCTTGTCCACGTCCTCGGGTAGTTCTTCGGACAACGTGTCCACAGAGGACTCTGAGCTGGATGACGAGCGGAGATTGAGAAACGGTGGTATGTCCGCGTCGACTGCGTCGTTCTCGGATGCGGAATCGCGTGTGGCGAGGTTTGCCACGGACTCCAATGTGAGCGAGAGCAGCGTGTCCGCTGAGGGAGTAGCTCTGTCCCTCATCAGTCGTTTCAGTGAGAAACAGCTGCCGAGGGCGAGTGAGCTGCAGTGGCTAGTCTCGGAGAAGGATGCGCCGCAACGCTTACTGCCGATGCCAAAGAGTTGGCCGGTCAGTCCCGACGAGATTGAAATTGAAGACGCGCGGACTATTCCGCTGAGAGGGACAATCGAGTGGGCTCCGCCGCGCCCGCAGATTATCTTCACACCTCATCCACCACCAGTGTAAGTGCAAAGAGAAAATAATGATAAGTAATTTTTATAAATCTCTTAATATTACTTTCTATTATTATTTTTTGATAATACAAAGAATATTTTTGCATCGCTATTTTTATTTTATTGATCAGTACATAAATATAAGTCCTGCACAAATAATATATTTAAAAAATATATAGATTCTACAAGTAACAATGCAAATCAAATATGTCAATCAAATTAGAGCTTATTTGCATCAGTTGTTGAACAATCATCAGTAGGTGACTGTTTAAGAAAAATATTAATAAGACTTCAAAATAATAAATTGCGAATTAATTGATAGTTTTTAGATCAAGTTTTCATGCAGGTTTGATCAAAATATCATTTTTTTACTTCAAAATGTAATTATGACTGTTTTTCAACCAGGACACATTGATGTTACATTGTGTTTCACTGTGCAAGGTTTTGGAACATAATTATAGCTCTAGACTTAATTTCTAGTATACTAATGATTGAACAATAATCTTTTTCCTCTATACAACTTAGATTATGTTTATATTAAAAATGAACTTAATTATTGCATGTTAAACATAAAATATTTTGGAAAGTTGACATATTTTTACCGACTCGTACTTAGCTTTTTACAGTGTCGAGCAGTGTGACACTGTGTCATAGTTGGAACATTTTGCATTGGACACAATGTTATATTGTGTTATCTATGTACCTTGTTGGAAAACAGCCTATATTAAATTGTTTTTATTTGTTCATTGACTGACACAGTGACCCTCTAGATATTTGTTTATTTTTTCTTTACTCTGTCGTGAACATTTGTATTTTTCTTTCTCGCGGCAACTCAACTTGACAATTTTTTCACTTCATTAATTTTTTTTTTAGAAGACGGATGCTAATAGCGAAGCAGAATTATAGGTGCGCGGGTTGCGGTATGAAGGTTGCTGTGAAGTATGCCAACCGATTTCGTTATTGCGAGTATCTGGGTCGATACTTCTGCACGGGGTGTCACACGAACCAGGTAGCATTTATACCAGGGAAAATTCTATCGAAATGGGATTTTAACCGGTAAGATTCCTTTAAAAAACTGTTAAAACTAAATGTCAAAGGATTTTCGACGTTTCTTTAATGATTTTTGACACTCTGCAGATATCCCGTATCGAATTTTTCATATCGATTACTGGATCAGATGATGTCAGATCCGCTATTCCAAGTGAACGATTTGAATCCGTTACTGTACAGGCGAATAAAGCAATTGGACAAAACAAGACTTCTGCGCACAAAATTATTTTTTCTCAAGGATTTCTTATACGCGTGTCGATTCGCGATCAGGTAAATCTCCGAATATTTTCTGCACTGTCATATTGTAAAAGATAGTAGAATTGGATAAGTTAATATTTTTTTTAAATTAAATAAAGTTGAAATCAATTGCTTGTAAAATTAACTTAATTACATTGAAATTGCATGAAATTACAAAAAACTAACTTAGTAGTTGTGTTAAGAATTTACTTAAGGTGAAATTAAAAGTTAATTTAAAAATTATTTATATTAAATTAGAAGTTGTTTTGAATTGTTTATATTAAATTAGAAATTGTTTATATTAATAAGAAATTGTCTTTTTTTAATTTAAACAATTACTCTAACTCTGAATAATAAAATACAATATATTTATATATTTTATTTGAAAATTAAGTTACCTGTATAAAATATCAAAGAACCTATTGTGTTTTATATAGGAATATACTTTTTCTTTTATCATTTTTTTTTCTTTTACATAAGTAAACTTTTAATTTTGGAATAAAGTTATAATAAGTTAAAATTTACGCGTTTAAAAAATAATTAAATAGTTAAAGTTACAAAAACTCATTTAAAGTTAACTAAACTAAGTTATTAATCTCAACTTTATATTATTTAATTTTTTAATTACTTACTGATTTAATCCTGGAAAAATAAGATTAAAAATAATTCGATGACATCCATTTCTATTACAGTCTTCAAGATGTGCTGAAAAAAGAGCTAAATTACATAATAAATGAGCCGCATGTGTACTCAATTCAAGATCTAATAAATGTCAAGCTCGGAGTGCTGTACGTCAAGTTGCAGGAACTCGTTCAAATTTGTTGTGCGCACATAGTAGATTGCGAGGTATAGTGACTAATCAATCAAATGATTTAAAATTTAATTTTTATTTTAAAATATATATAAAATATAAAAAATAACAAATAGATGAGTATAGAAGTTTTAAATAAAGATTTTTAAAGAAGAGTTTTAATAAATAAGAGTTTTAAATAAAAATTTTTAATGTGGCAGAACACACAACATTTAATAAGGCTAATAAAGTTTCGAATTTCTTATTTTCTTTATTTTACATTGAAATTGTTCATCTTTAGATATTGAATGATTTTCAATTGTTACGCGTAGAATTTTATACTATTTGTTTTTTTTCCCAGTTGTGCCAAGCCAGAGGATTTGTCTGCGAACTATGCTATTCCAAGGATGTGATATTCCCATGGGATCTGTCAAAAGTAATACGATGTGAAAAATGCGGTGCGTGCTTCCACATCGATTGTAAGCATAGTTCCAACAAACTCGAGTGTCCTCGATGCATGAGATTGAACGCAAGACGAATCTCAAGGGATGAGAAGCCCTGACGAATGAAGAGAGCGTTTTTTATCGCGCTATTTAAAATGAGATATGTATATGCGATAAACCATTCAAGTCTAGAAAATGTCTTATGAGACTTATCTCAGACAGTAAAAAATTCTAAGAGACATTTAGGTTTTATAGGTATTTTTTGGACTTTAATGTTGTCTGAGATATTATTACTAATTTATATAAAATATAGAATTTCCCAACTTAAATGTAAAAAATTTGGGAGCGCATAGAAGATTGACAAATTAAGGAAAAAAGTTCTTTAGTGAATTGCTCGTTTTTGTTTCGTTTTAAAGAAAATTGCAGTTATTTTTTAAATTTATTTATTAATTATTTACATGATAATTTCTTTAGTTAAGGGGATGCTGGCGATAAATCCGTTTTACAGGTTAAACTATTATTTTTAGATACAAAATTTTTTTATTGATTACATAGAATTATAAATCCTTTTCCACAATTAAAGTACAGATAAAAAATAAATGAAAAAAATAAAAACTTTGTCTTTTACAATTTTCTCCAAAACGAAAAACAAATTATTAAAGAATATAAATCTGTTTTGAGTTTGTCGATCCCCTACATGCTGCCAAAGTTTTGATTTAAATTCGGGACCCCCTGTATATTGAACAACACTGTATTCAAGAAAATAATAAAATACTTGAATACAAGATTTGTTAGATAGACAATTTGTTAGATATTATAAAATAAAAGTCAATTTATTCGAGCTTAATTATGACTTCTGACATATTGGACGTAGACAGCTGCAAGATTAGTTAAAGATGGACATTAGACTGTAAATTAAATTGGGTAAAAACATATATGATCTCGGAATAAGAATCTATAAAAGTTTAGATTTTTTTCTCTGTCCTCTGCTTCACACTGAAAAATACTTGTGCCTCAGTCTCGAAGAAAGAATATTGAACGAACGAGACATATATTATAGGGAAGACTGAAGCATTGTGATATATACACGTTGAATTTCGATTTTCTTTGAAGCTTTCTTAATACAAACGTCCACAGGATGTCTTTTAGACAATCTTTGGATACTAATAAATATATATCATCTACGAAAAATTTTTAGAAGATATATAAATCAGATAATTTATATTAAAAAAACACGATAAAATATAATTTACCAAACAAGTTAAGAAGATATTGTATTTCACAAATTTCACATTTGTTATAGTAAATTTTTTAAAAGAGTATAATATATAATTTATGTATACGCGCGCGCATACATACACACATAATAAATATTGTTCAAATAATCTATTATACATTCGTATATATAGTTATCCTTTTTGATAGACTTAGATCTAGAAATTTTAACAATATTTATGCATATCTATTCGAGCATGAACAAAAAGTATTAGTTCTCTGCAATTATTTTGTAATAAGAGTAATCTCAAGTCGATGTTATCGATCAATACAAATAATATAAAATTATTATGTAAAAACCGAATGTAGTAATAATAAGTACGTACCTGATTTTTATTGAATTCAAAATATGTATAAATATTTATTGTTTATTTATGGAGTGTTAAAAAACGTGCGAAATTATAGTAAATTTTCAGAAAAAGATTTTGATATTTCTGTTATATTCTCTTTGCGACGTAACTCTATTACGATTCTTGATATAACAATTATAATGAAACATTTATAAAAAAGCATGTAAAACATGTAAATAAAATTGAGATTTAAATGATTATGATTAATGTATGAAAAATCACAATTTACTTTTAAAACAGAGATTGATTCATTAATGTTGATCTCTGTGATATGCATAACAGTTTCAATAATCGCTTTATTTGATTAACTCTAGAATGCTGTTGCCATTGAGAAATATTTATAAAGTATTTATAACAAAATCCTAAATCTCTATAAATATAAATAGCCTATAATTAACTTCAGAAAAAAAAAGAATAAAAGCATACTATGAAATTCAATCTGTAGGCTGCATATCAAATTTATGTTCGATAATGTTCTACGATTAATAATGAAAGATTTTTTCTTGATAAATATTTCCAGGTAAAATAAACTAAACTAATAAGTATTCTCACAATTTTTATTAAATTACATCTCACTTATAATGTATATGCACACATTTTTTATCTCGCTATAATAAACATTAATTTATTGATAGTAGAAAAATATATTAATTATATACATACTAGTCTAATTTAGAAATCTTACGCGATCGCGCACGTACCTTTTATATATATATATTTGTTACATAAATTTTCCTCGATTTTGCCCTAATTAATTATAGGTACGATTTATATACAGATGAAAATCTGCGATTAATTATATATGTACAGTATATGTAATTTATACTTATATATCCACTTTTTTTTAGGTAACTGAGAAATCTAACAAGGATCAATGTTTCGAAGGTGCGCGTCACATTATCATGTTTTTATTTGAAAATAGTTATATAAATATTATATTTCGAGTAATTACTGCATGTATTATACGGGTAGCCATAAAATTCCTTTGTTTCATTTTGTATAATTATTTTTATCAAATATGAAATCTTTACTATATACTGAGTATTTGCTTTTTTTTTATCATTCAAATAAGAAATAAGAAAGCTGTTGCACAAAGAATTGGGTTATGAAAATAATTGAGAACATATATCTAGTAAGGTAATTATATATGTATATGTATAATATGCATATATATAACGCAAAAATATATATATACTTATTTCTAAGCATATTATTTATTATGCACACTTAAAGATTTTTATATTATTTTTTTTACATTTTTGTATTTTTTAACATTCAAAATAAATAATGATATTATACAAATTGAATATGTACTGTAAAAATGCCAAATGATAAACATCTTCCTGTCGAACGCAAGAATGCGATAGGTCCATTTCAAATATAAAATCATATTTAAAATAAAGCGTCCAAATACGAACTTATTTTATTCTTCGAACTGTAATTCTTTTGAAGAATTTCGTGGCCACCCTGCATTTTAGGAGAGAAAAATGCACGATGCACGCGCACTCATCGTTTCAGTTTTGTGACATGAGCGAATGTTGATATCACAGATGGTTTTTTTTCGTTTCCTATTGATGCTCACCTGAATATTTTCGTCCGGAAAAGAGGAGTATGTTACGCAGCACTACTATAAAAGTTTCGAAACGTCGAATCTATGAATTGCGAGTCTTTGAATTTATAAATTTTTCTCTTGGCATGCAAGATTATATAAATCAATTCTTTTAATCCTTACAATAGTGAACTAAGTAGGTATATTTTCATAATAAATTAACGACAGCTTAATTTTTTTTATATATACGTTACATAAATTTGGCAGCGAAAATGATCAATATTTGTCACTCACAACTCGGGTAATTATGAGTTTCAATGAAGGAGAAATCTTACTTTGATAAAAATATTTACAAAACAAGAGTTCAAATCATACCTAACAGAATTGTCATAATATGGAAATATAGCTAAATTAGATTGCTATATATATTCTAACATCAGACAGATGGGATATTCTATTCCCATTGTTGAATTTTCTCATCATCCAATTATCTGCGATAAACATTTTGTTTTCTTATTCATGACTGTAAACAGAAATCCGAGTTTCTCAAACAATAAGCTTCATTCAGTCTACATGCAATTGGGCTTCCGCTGCATTTCCTTACAAGGATTGAGTTAGTTTCTCAATGTTCTTTCTCCTACTCTTCAGATTCCAATCATATTCTAATGATTAAACTTAATGATTATTCAATATTGGAATATGTGGAGACTGGAAGGGAAAGACAAGAAAAAAGCCAGCTTGATCCTGACGAAGAATACGAAAGCCTAACTGTAAATACAACAATGATACATAACAACGCGCCACATCCTTTATATGACGGTATCTTCGGTAAGAGTTGTCACACGATTATTTCTGCTTGTAATCGTATTTGCATTATCAGTTGACGATCGGCAGTATGATTAAAAAATATTTTTCGTCATCGAAAGATTACAGTTAATCATGAGGAGATAGGCTGAAAAGCAACGCATACGGTCAACTACCCTGAGAAACAAGATAGGAATAGTGTTGTTTTTCTAATATGCAAAAATTTGTTCAAGTCAATGATTCTTGAATAATCGTCGAAGTGAAGTCAAATATATTGTGCTAATTAAATCTAATATGTATGATATAACAAAATTCAATCATTGTTTAAAGACTATTTAGGACATTGTTGCTCGAAGCATAATGGACAATAAAATTTTGTAAACGTGTGAATTTGATTGCTCTAAAATTATGCATGAATATCGCAGCAATAGTTGTCGCGACAAACATAACATTCAATTCAGGTCTGCCGTTTTGCATTTCTTCATATTTTTCCATGGTTGGCGAAGCTAAGTGAACGGACATAAAAATAAATTTTCATTGGGAAAAATTTATTGGATTGTACAAGATGATTAAGTATAAAAATATAAATTTTATTCTTTTCTTTTTTTTTGAATTTTGAAAATATACATCTTTCGTTTGAGTCAATTCGACCATATGTGCATTACTTTTCAGCATTCTATTTTTGTGTATTGATAAAAAAACAATTCTCATTAAATCTCGGATTGAGAATTCATTTCGCAAAGTATAAAAGCGTGGCGCTAAAATAAATTTTTAATAAAAAAAGACAAAGAATTAGTAAAATGACTTATACAAATAGTAAAGGCTGTAAAGTTATATAGAGATTACCGCGTCATATATGTATATATAAATAATAATAATAATAATAATAAAGATAAGTCAATATAGATGTTATCTAATGTACCCGTAAAAAATTCGATAAAGTTTTGCGGCAAAATTTTTCGGTGTGCATTTGCGATTTTTTACGCCTGTTTTACGCATTATACAATTTAGAGAGCAGCATCGCTATTTACGTGCTAACAATCACTTAATTAACATTTAACTGTCCAACAATTGTTGATACGACTAGTCTTAACACCTATTCCGTGCTATTAAGACGATTCAATCTCTATCTGTACTTATACTGAATTTTTGAGGCATTTCTTTGACTTACAAGTTACTTCAGTTATTTTTAATTGTACTTTTCCATTTATATGTCTAAAGTCTCTTTCAAGGGCAGCTTTGCTACTTCAAAAAATATCCTAAAATACAAATAGAATAAACATACTCGCAAAAAATGTTTACAAAAATATAAAATACATAAAAGAAATAAAAAATAATGTTAGGTTGGAACAGAAATTCCTAGCGTTTATAAGTGAAATTCAAAGATAATATTTACAAATTTGTACATAGATTTATTTAATATTACCATATATGTTGCTACGAACTTTTGTTCCAACTTAATATGAAATACATAAAAGAAATAAATATAAGTATATACATAAAATATAATTAAATACTTACTTGTGGCTGTATTTGCTGTGGACAGTCTTTAATGTTTCTTTATGCTTTTTGTGCAAGCTTTTATTCAACAGATTGCAAATATCTCTTATGTCGTCAAGTTTATAACTGCTATAATATTCTAACGTTGGATTCCATCCTCCCAAGTCTTTCATTAGCAACGCTAATAGCAATGCTGCCGCTGCCATTTTGCTATCGCTAAACCTGATCATCGTATAATCCATCAGGGAATGCTCCAATATGTACCGAGCCAAAGTTAATGTGGGCATAGACACCTTGGCGCACTATTTATGGATAGTAATGAGTTAGTGTATATTTATATAGATTCCAATTGAACAAGATAACGAATTTTAGAAATAAATATTCTATCGGAGACTAAATTAAGACAATTAAAAAAATTTAATTTTCAATAGAAAAATATAGTTAGGTTTTACGATTTGATATTGAAAGTAAAGCCTGCGATAGGTGATGTGATTTTTCCTACTGGATTGCTTACGATCTATTAAATTGCTAGAAATGCACCAAACAGTTCGTAGAATTTCTGGTAATTTATTAGATCGCAAGCAATCCAATAGAAAAAATTGCATCGTCTGTTGTAGGCTTAATACGAGTTCTTTCTAGTATAAATCTTATATACAGTTAAGTATACGAGGGTGGTCCGATAAGTACTTAGCCTCACCGCCCGATGGCGCCACTATCGCAAG
>QKQZ01081572.1:0-15218 GCA_003595255.1 Solenopsis fugax | reverse complement strand
AGTCACCCCTTTCTCCGTGCGGATCCGGGCGGAGGAGAAGCGACGGAGGCGCTCGGGCACTGTCGAACGAAATGGCCAGCAATATTGTCGTCGTGGTCCGGGGGATTTGCGTGGGGCGGATCGGAAGGGGTTGGCAGGGGCCGCCCGAGTGACACGGGAAATTAATTATACGCTCCTGGAAGTCCTGACCTCCGATAGAACACCCGAAGCACAGACTGCGCCGCCGTTCGCGATCCCCCGCGCCTCTTTCCGCCGCGCCGCTCCTCGTCGCGACGTTCTCTTATTTTCCGATGATGAGAATCGGCTTCGTTTCTTTTCCCGTGAGCGTACCGATGCGCCGAGCCGCGCCACGCCGGTGGCATCGATATGTCGGAGACGTCCTTTGAGATGTCTACCTTTTGTCTGAAACTATATAATATCTTGAAATATCAAAAGGATCACGAGATTCAATTTCTACTCACTAAATTCTGATGACGAAGGATCACGAGAGAGAGAGACACACAGTCATTCGAGACGAGTAATAAAGCGTACATTGTGCGCCAAGATCCACTGAAACATAAATTCATTTCAATTTAAAATTCTGAGCAATGAAATATCTTTCATCTTCCGGGAAGCAGTGAATGAATGCAATGTAGTGCTAATATCGGTTATAAGTTAACTCCCGGGCTGTAATTGCGAAAACGCAACGTTACACGGGACAGACATTACACGGTGACAAAGTTATTGAATCGTCGAAGGTACCGCAACAATGTATATCTATTTATTTTGCGTGCCCCACGGTGACGGGGTTTGCAGGAGAATATTGCATTTCCAGTCTCCGCAAGCCATCTCTCTTCATTTGTCTCCTTCCGACGTCGACTTCACCCCCGGATTCTATAATCCGCTTACGGCATGGACTCATTACACAGCTCACATTATTAATACCGCGTATAACGTATTCTTATTAGTTATTCTCGGAAGTATAAAGTCAGCTCTCCTTATCCGCATAGCTGACATTGTCTGCTTGCACTGTGAAACTCCGTTAGAATTTGTTACCGTTCCTCCATTACATTCTCTATAGTGATACTCCCGCGTTCTCTCGATCATCTAATATCATGACTCCTGTTGATAAATATCCTTAGATTACTAAAATCAGATAAGATTTTTATGATTTTTTAAAGAAATGCGTATAGACCAATCCTTACGAAAAATGGTATAATGATAGTTTATATTATTTATTCGAAAATAATAACTCAGATAATTAAATCAAGGGATCGCATGAAAGAAGCTTCGTCTAAAGTAGTAATCCGTCATAAAATGCAATTTTGGTAAATAAAATGTAATTGTTCGTTTGTGCTTTATTGTTAATAAGGATTACGCATAGGAGCGCTGGGTATGCATGTCATCTGGCGTTAGAACTCGGGATTGGGGTCTCAGGCATAGATTAGGATGCGTCGTGTTCACATGCCGGCGCGCTTCTTAGACACGGCGATGGCAAATAAGGCAGTCGGATTCTAATTGCCAGTCATAAATCAGGGACAACACCTGCACGATTCCGAAATGTTTATGGGGGCGGTGCTGTTACATCCTTCATTAGAAGGACGAACGGATGAAATGACGAACTGATTCAAGTTTAACCGACGCGCCGTGACATTAGTATTACTAATTACGTTCGGCAATCAGTAGCACGTGCCATCTCGAGAATTTTATATGATGTTGTATCTAAGAATATTTCACTTCGTTATTTCACAAGTCTTTATAATACATCAGGGAAATATGATAGAAAGATGTCAAGATATTTTCTTTTTCTTTTTAATGAAAAATGTTACTTGTACATAGAAAGAACAATTTTGCTGAAGTATATTTAAAAATTATGCTATAGATCTGAAAACAATTTTGTCGGATTATCAAAATAATTATGAAGAACGTTCAAGTACGATGAGCAATGCCGCAACGTTTTAACAATCTAGAAACCAGTTTGAGCGTTCTTCTAGAAAATTATTTTGATAGTCTAACAAAATTACTTTTAGATTTGTATCCAACTAAATTTTTAAATATTTTAGCAAAACCGTTCTTTCTGTATATGTAACAAAACATGGATGAACTTAATAATAACAAGAGATAAACAAATAAAAATGCAGTTCTCATTCTTGTATCGTAATTCTATGGATATTAAACATAGGTAAAAATATTTTTTTACACGATATAAGCATTAATTAATAAAAGGGAATCTCTTCTTATCTATTCATCTTGAGACAAAGGAGTAAGGTGAATGTTGTGCCGTATAATGTAACTCACGCGATGAACAAGGAGGGATTCGGACAATCTCTTTGCCGGCATTTTCCTGCCGAGCGCCGAATTAGTGTGGAATTAGTACCAGAGACACGACGAGAGGCAGAGATTAGCGGATATGTAAATTAGGCATCTTCTTAGCTACGCTATTTGTCATTTCTGTCGAGCAGTTTAATCGAAAGATCAGTTATTTTATAAGGTGAACGAATAATGTTGAGTAGGTTAATTGTAGAAAATCAGTATATTATTTTTTGTCCATAATTTTTTCAAAATTTATTAAAGACAAAATACATTAATGTTTCTTTGATGTAATTTGTATATGATTTTATTCTTACTTATATATAAATGTGCAGACATATTTAATTATTTAATAAATATGTAGCATGAATATATTTACTTTGTAAAATTTTGGATTAATAACAATTTTATTCTTATACGCTATTGTATCTTTTCATTTTATTATTAAATATTTTTTAAATAGATATCAAATTAAATTGTGTTAAAATAATATTAAATCATACATAAAAAATATATCTACATAGAAATAGCTAAAATTTTCCGTTATCCGTTTATAATTTTTGTCTTAATTTGTCTACATTCTTTCTTTCAATTCTTCTATCTATTCAGAATGAACCATTGCGCGATTTGACTCAAAGTAAGTTTTAAATCAGTGGATTAGTAGTGAGCTTTTCCTCTCAAGATAGTACGGACTTTTACCGAGTGCGGGATTGTATTAAGTGCGTTTCGCGATGCACAAAGCCGCGATCTCCAGGGAGTGGCAATCGACTCTCTTTGAGGAGTACTGGGAAAAGTAAAGGGGGACAAGAGAGCGGGTCCGACAAAAATAAGAATAGTAAATAATATATTCGAGTAATAGGGGCTGCGCCGCGTTTCGCGTGCACAACTCACCCTATAGAACGGCGCGCGTCTTATAGGGATGAAGAGGGAGGCGCGAGAATGAACGTAATGAAAAACTGGGGCTGCTTAAATAAAATAAAGCTTGTCGGCATATTATTGGTGAGAGGGCCGTACTTTATCTTCCACCCTGTTTCGCTACCACCTCACAATTTTTCCGTTTACTCTTTACGAAGTCGGCGTCGGTACTCTACTGATAATCTTAGATATGTGATGCATAACATGAAAAAAGATATGCTTTAGAGATTGCTATTATTAGAAACATTGTATTACATTGTAATCAAAATTATTGCTCCAATTATAATTTCTAATTGAATTAAGATATAATACACACAACATTGGGATAATAAAAAGTTTAATATATTTTATCTTGTCGTGTATTTCTATTCTTTAATTATTAACAACAGAAATTTATCTTTTTTTTACAGAAAGAGAGAGAGAGAGAGAGAGAGAGAGAGAAAAGAAAATTAATTTATAATAATATAATATGTTCAAAATAAAAGATAAAAATTGCGATAATTCTTTAAATTCTTCAGTTAATCTTCTTTTCGTACAATATATTTTTAATTCTATTATTTATGATGTTTTCTTAGTATGCATGACACGTTCTTATATCTCGTGACAAAAAACATAATTTTTTTTCTTAATTGAAACGGTTTGTTGGAATCGGCATTTTCTGACAAAAGCAGGGATGACAGTAACTGATAATGCCGCTAGCGAGGGTCGTTGAAAGTAATTATAGATAGCAAACATCTATAATTTTCAGCCTATTATTGACGTTTGCAGGATATCAGGCATTACGTAGCGATCCCATGCACAGGCTTGACTTATCGGTTTTCCTCCGCGCATAAATCTCATTCGACTCCACCGTGTTGCATAGCTCGTTTCCATGTCGCACAGTACGGCTGCTATCGCGCGAGGATCAGAAGGGTGAGCCTAAGCGTTCCACCCCGAAGGCTTCGCCGATCGATCGTGATTCCCAAGGTCATCTGAGTTTTCCGGCCATGGACATTGCGTCGAATGACCCGTTTTGATAGGCTACAGGGATTCGCGGAAGGAAATCCCTACCAACCGAAGCGAAACTTTTTTTTTTCACCAGTAATCTTACATCTCCCACGGCTTTTTATCTGCTGCCTTCCTCTCTTTCGCTTTCTTTTGCATCGTATCCTGAAAACATCACCGTTCATCACGGTGAAATGGGGCGTACTTAAGACGCTTTCACACTCAGCTTTTCCTTTACACTTGCAGTTTCTATCAAATTTGTATCTCCTTTTTTCTTTTGCGATAACGTATTGTTATTCCTCCCCCAAACAAATAGGAAATATAAGTTAAGTGTTATTGAAGAAAATCTTTTGACGATGATAATACGATGATGATCGAGGTAGAATGAAAAAGATTCAGGAAATTCAAGGTTATGCATTCCCTTAAGAGTTGGGTACGAAGAGTCTACGAAGAGGGTGGGAAAGACCGAAATGGCAACGAGCAGCGGGGACCAAAAGTGGGAGTCGCTCGGTGGCAAGATTACGGCGAAGTTGCGCTCATTTAAATAATGCGCACAATAAAGTATGCAATGGCGAGGGCGAAGGTTGGGCTGGGTTCCGTTAGTTCTCGGTGTGGAGCGTAGGGGATGGCGCTCCCGGGTGCAGTCACGTACCTTGAAGAAGAGGCGAAACAGCTAAACGCACGCACACGCATGAGCGCACTTGTAACCGCAAAGATAATCTGTGGACTAGAATTTTAGAAACACAGTGTTGAGTATCTCTATTAATATTTTCCTTATTTATTTAATTATTGCATTAGTTTTAAATAATTAGTATATAAATAATTAATGACACACAGAGACATATAATAAATTGAATAGTTGACGAATAGTCTTACTAATATGACCAGTCGATTCTTATATTTAAGATTGTCTTGAGTATCTTGAGATGTCATTAACCAATCAGAGATCCGTATTAGCATCTTGATACATTACTTAAGATGGTCTTGAAATAAGAATCGACTATGAAACCGGCCAATAATGTAGTCATCCTTCGCGGTGAACATTTTAAAGCTGTTTTTAATGCGGGAAGCTACAAATTCGTGCGTCCCTTTAACGCGTGGCGTTGTCCGGCGCGGAAAGAAGCAGTGAAACGGCGAAGAAGCAGTCGAAGGATACGCGAGGGTTTGGCGGAGCTTTCCTCCCTAAGGGTCGCTCGCTTCGAGGGGTAGAGAAGAGGTTGGCCGACCGTGTTTTTGCGAGCTGTTTCTGCTGACCAGTGCGGCTTTTCCTGTGCGGTCATCTCTCGTCGCCTCCCAAAGCTTGTAGAGTCGCTTATTGCCTCGAAGCTCCTGTTAACCGCCCTCTTTAGCTTCCTGTCCCGTCAGTCCTCCGTATCCTACCTCCTTCGCTTCTTACGCGTCAATCCGTGGGACAGATTATAGCCGGATTTTGGACGACCCTTTGCTAATTCGTATCGAACATGCTTGTTTAATGTTTGCTGATGTCATTGCGTGACTCTTACAGTTTTAGCTACGAAGTAGAAATTCCTTTTTTTTATATGAAGGTTTTTCTTTTTAAAACAAAAATCTTTTTTTTTAGGATGTATAAATTCTGAGAATAATTCAGCAAACCTTTTTTGCTGCATATATTAATCACGATGCTATTTTATATCCTTTTATATACATTTTTTTTTTAGATATTTCTTGAATTATACATCTCTCGGAGTTTATCAATTAAATAGCGGATCGATAAGTAATTGTACGTTCGCATTGTCTTCTCTCCCAATTCTCTTCAAGGTAGCGAGGTAATTAATGAGCAATAAATGGGGATTTATAAATGAAGCCGCGTCGCGTATTATTTCCGATAAACAGCGAACGTTGGCGATGCTTTATTTCCATTTGGCTGGCGGTAGTCCGTTTGGCGGTAGTCCGTTACTTTAACGTTTTACATGGCCGGGCTTGCTTTGATACGAGCGGAGAGAAACAAGTAAATTGCGCAAGTGAAAATTCCAGCTCTGCGAGAACGTAATCAGTACGGCACACTTCGCGCGCGCGCTTGTTCCAGGTGGAGGGAATACAATGTCCCGGGGCGATCACTTTGTGAAGATTCGAGGCAGCGTAGATCTCTCTCTCCTTTATCACCCCCGCGATACCCCGTCACCGCACCCTCGGCGGACTCTCTTCTCTGTTCGGCCGGTTGATTTTAACACGTAATAAGATTCGCGGACGGTAATGTTACATGTTTGTACTCGGCTTGTTATCGCAACGTAAAATTACACAACACCGCCGCCGCCGCTGTGCCGTCGCCTCCTCCATTAAAGGGCGCAAAACATTTATAAGTATCCAGCGGTGCCGCGGGCAACGCGGAGCGAAATAAAGTCTGCTCTTCTCTGAAACAAAGCGGTTTTTATGAGGCGCGAGACACCGCGAGTTGCGGTTCAAGGTATAAATACGGGATGGCAATTGACGTTTCCTCTTGCTTTGGAATTTAATCGACACTCTCGCATATCTAATTTGCTGTTTTAAATATGCAACCTGATAAAGGCGCGAAAGATAATATTCATTATAAATCGTCTTTTGTAACATGGAATTTATACGTATTATAAGTTTTATATGGTTGTACACTTTTAGTTATTTTAAAATTCTAATTTTGATATATGACTTGTGAAATATTATTTCTCCGTTTTGTACACTAAAGTTTTTTTATGTAAATATCCATCTCTAACAAAATAGTAAATTCTGTAATTCTTAATTGGTAGCTCATTTTTGATCATCGTGATTTCGTGAGATTCTTTCCGGTATTTTTTTCATTTTTCCCGATCTTCCGCCAATTTTATCATCAGTTTTGACCCAGCGGAGCGTCTGTTGTTTGTGTTATGAGATCTACGTATCTTGTATCTTCCACGGTTTCTTGTTTCTTCGACTTTCTCTTATATGGTCAATTTTTCAAGTTTATCTCTACGATGTGGCCAAAAAGTTTGACGATTCTTTTCATGACTGTAATCCGTAACCTTTTCTTGATTTTCGATTCATCGATTCGTTCGTTATTTGGAAAGGTTTAGTGAATTCACTTGCATCTCTTATATGAACGCTGTTATTTTCATATAGATTTTTTATTAGCTTTGCTGTGATACGAGACATTCGTCTCAGTAAGGATTCTCCACATTCTCTGCTAGCGTACGCAATTAACGTCTTGAAATAGTTAATAAAGCAGAGATATGTAGTTATGTTAAATTCTCTGGAATTTTTCGATGATCTATTTTATATTGAGGATTTGTTCACACGAGTTTTATGTCTTGGTACTAAGTCTGCTTGCTCTGGTGGGATCTGGGAAGGTAGGGTCTGATCCTCTCTAATATTATTTGTAGTATCGTTTTATTAGCGTTTACTTATCGCAATTGTTCTAATTCCATTTAGCGAAATAATAAATTTTTTAATTACATCTTACAAAATATAAAATTCGGGAATAAAATAGAGTGAATAAATCACGAAGAAGTTTGAGGAAATGACTTGCTTTAAAGATCATATCTTGATCGGCATAATCGCTCTGCAGCTATAAAAGATAACGATTTAAAGTTTTAATAAAGTTAACGGACTAGCTTAGCGTTTACTTTGGATCATGGTATTCCTGAACATGCAACCTTGAGCATGCGCGCAATACGTAAAGTTATGTCACGTAATTGAAATAGTCGGTACTGTAGAGTAGCGTAAGGGTATATCCGGGATAAACGCCAAGAGAGCGGCACAACTGTCGCATAGTTTTGCATCCCTCCGGTCGGACAATTAAGCGAATTACATGTAACAGCTGAACATTAACTCGTAATGTGACCCTTCATTTACTCGACCGTTAGCCACACCTACTACCCCTCTAGGGTGAGTACTTATCATCCCTCCGTCCCTTCGATCTCTCATCTACTAATCGAGGTACGGATTTAGTTTGAGAAATAGCCACCTGAACTACGCAATCGTCTACGTTGGCGCGACCTAAGTACAATAAACGTGTCTTAGTGAATACTCGTTTATTTATATTCTGATTAAAATTCAAATCAAGCTAATTCGCAAGTAGATTGGATTTTACAAAACTATCAGCTGTAGCTTTTTAAGACTTTGTAATTTTCACAAGATATATTCTTCGGTTACACGGAATTGTATATTTCGTTTCTATTGTTTTTGTGAAAAATCTCAATTTGTCGCTACTAAAAACTTGCCACATAGAAATGTCACAAAGGGTATAAACAGTATTAACACTCAATGAACACACTGCGGGGTCGTGTTATCGGCTATTCCCAAGTTCAAATTACTGCCGGCATTTGCCTTATCTCCGTCCCTAGTAAGCCGGCAAAGAATAACTACCGAAGATATCGGCTCTGCATATGTATCAGCTCGACTGAAAGTAAAAGCAGATAAAGAAGTAAAGCAAAATGCTGTAAAAATGCTACACTGCTATCATTTGAAAATGATTATCCGCACACACATTTGTGTTGCGTATCTTTTATTACTCTTAAATTATTTGACCATACGCAACGATAATTATAATTCGAAAAAAATGAATAAAAGTGAAAAAAAAAAGAAAATTATTTAAGAATATTATTTAAGAATCTTAACAAACATACATAAATGCAATTAATTTGATAAAAAAATTCTTTACGATATTATTGCAAAGATTTACATCTGGGCGAAAGTTCAGACCAAATCTTCAAGTAAATTTTATACGCAATGGAAAATAATTTTGCGTAACGGATAGTTTTGCTCTCAAACGCAGTCTGACGAGGTTGCACAAAGAAGTTCCTCTCGATGTTTGAACAGCATCCACACAAGTGTATGAAACAGATAGTGAAATATGTTGCACGGAATGGAAAGTCGAGCCGCGACTGGCAGACAAAGACGATCCTCTGTCGAATTTCCGGGGTGGTGCGTTCCCGGTGGTGCGGAGAGCCTGGATGGTAGCACGTCTTCAAATACCGCGGGAAAAGAAGGAAGCTGGGAAATCGACTGTCAGCTGGCACTCGAGAGAGTGTCGAGAGTGTGCTGTCGCGCGAACGGGAAGTTTTTAGTTGCGAAATATTTGTAAATATTCCTCTTTGTGGAGTTCGGGGGAGTCTGGGAAGGAGTTGGAGGGGCTTCTCCACACAGCACGGGACGAGTCAAGGGTGGAAAGAATAAAAGCTTTCTGCTCTGTACGTTTGACGGTCAAACGGATTCTGTATTTGGCAAGAGCCTGTGCCGGTCCGGCTGCCCTTCAAAGAAATGCCACGTATTTCGCGTGGTGCGTTTCCTATGATTAATGTCGGCATGTAATGGGTTGTTTGCCCTCAAAATATACCATCCTTTGATGATCTCCTGGATAGATCCAGTGATGATGTTTACGACGTTTAAAGGATGTTCTGCTAGATCAAGGAGACCTGCCATATATTACGCGTGAATAGACTTATCTGACGAATTTCACCGCGCATTCTCTTCCGGTGAAACGATGTTTTACTTTGAGGATAAAATTAGAATGTTTATTTACAGTAAGGTAGCAGTTCTGTGTTCTAAATGGTTACGCTAAAATGTTTAAATTTATTTTAACGAATGTTCTAAATTGTGTTTATTAAAAGTTGTGTTTATTAACCAGAATAATTAATTTTCAAGATTTTACGATTAAGATTAGTGAAAAAATATATCATTTAATGAAATGATAAATAGATTGTAAAGTAATATATAAAATATAATATTCGTTTTTAGCTTGGTCAGATTCCCTTAACTTTCTAATGAAGCCGTGTTAATATTTTACACTTGATTTTTTTTGGTCTTATTACACCTAATTATAACGTTACCATTTACGTACGGATAAGCTACTTTAAGCATATTCCTCGCGGTCAGTTGGGAAAAAGCTTGCTACGGAAACGCGCGGTAAGCAAACGTGTAAGTAATTAAGTGGATCCAGGTGTTTCCGCGGAAAGGACGTAAAATTAATGGGAGTCCGTAACGATAGATATTCTCCGGGGCAGATCTCCTAGCCCGCCGCGCGTGTTGGATCGTCGAATCACGCGAGAGGCATCCACGATTGGTAAACAAGCGAGGGTAGTTACAGCAACGGTTAAACTGATGACTGTAGGCCTGCGGGGATGTTTAGGAGGGTTGTTTACGGCTACTTTCTCTCTACGGTCAATAAGGTCCAATCACCCCAGGAGACCGAGGCGATGTCTTTTCGTTCAGTTTCTCTTATTCGCTGACGATGCCATTGACCATTGCTATCGTATTTGCCAAATATAAAAATGTGTCTTTAACCCCCTCTTATGACGATACATTCACTAGACGTTTTTCCGATATATTGATCGGAATGAATTTCATATTATGCAAAATTTCTCGACAAATCGGAGAAAAGCTTCAAATGTGTTTTTTATATTGATATCTTTATATCCTTCTTGTTACAAAGAAGCATATTGTAAAACATAACTTTTTATAGTTATTTAAATGTGACTATATATAATTGCTCAATTAATTAAATTATTAATTGCGAAATTTAATATAACTTTACATAATAGCTTTGCAATTATATTCTTTCTACGTAGACTTTGCGGTAAGAGTAAAATAAATATGACTCGCGATAATACTGTCGCGGATACGTAAAAAAACAAAGAGGGTGAATAGAGGGAGGTAGTAGACAGACTCGGGGGGTGACGCGAAGATAGAGCATTTGCATGTGCCGATTGGCCACGTGGAAGCTCTGCTCGCTCCATTGCGCTTTCCTTTTAGCTGGCTCTCTCACGTGATTTTTTTCCAGCACACACATACACATCAAGATATTCTTCGTTATAAATTCTCATACATATCTTTCTTTCAATATGACTCTTTAGATTTTTAATAAAAAAAATTTCTTACGGGCAATAGAAAAATGGTCTGTTTTATAAATTTAATAAACTGAATAATTTAAAGAAACAATTTAAATATACGAAATGCTATATACCTAATAGTCAATGCGAATAATCTAATAATTAATAAAATATATACGTAATATTTATAAACGCCGAGTGATATAATCCGATTATAATTTTTGAAAAAATTCTGCCCCGTTTGTTTCAGCGCGAATAATAATAAATCGACGTAAGTATTACTTAGGGCGACTTAACAAATATAGATTAAAAGTTGTTCGGATAGCACCGAGGGTGTTGTTACGAAGGTGCGACAGAGAGAAGAGACGATGGAATAACGAAGGATGAGGGGAGATGCGTCGAACTTGGCGTGGAAACGGGTTGGTTTTCGAGATTGGCGGCTGCAGAGCGGCGCCCTATACACGTACCGATGGAATTGTGTTTGTATTTTAATGAGGGGGCTATGCTAATCCCTCTCGCGGCATGCAGCCGTTTCAGCCCTCCTCTCCGACGACGAAGGAGAGCCCGTTTTTCCATTTCGCGGTTGCCGCAAACGGCTCACGGCGCTGAACCGAGGCTGAATCGCGGGGCTCCTCTACGCGGTTCGAGACCGACGAATAAATTCGCACTTCACTTGTGTATTTGCAAATTTTAAAGGGGACCGGCGGGCCTTACAACGCCCGATTATTTTAATATCGTTTCGTGCACAGAGGGGAGTTACGCGAAAGAATTAGAGAATAAACGCAGGTAGCGGGCAAGCAGGATATTCGTTGATACTAGTCGCTTCCTCAAAACATGATACGTAAAAAAATTCTTGCGTGCAATAGAAGAAAATGGTTTGTTTTATGAATCTGACAAACTGAATAATTTACGAAATAACTAGAATACACTAGAAATGTTGTATATATAATATGCATTGATTTAATAATTAATAAAATAAAAAAAAGTATTTAATTAGTTTGACGAATATTATTTTTAGCTACTCGTTTACTTTCTCAAACTAAGATTAAAAGTTATTAGGCTGATGCTATTCATACCCTCGTCGAAGCTGCTGTTACATCCATTCTAACACCCTTTTCTGACCTACTGCCATAATTTCAGTAATCGATAGAGTCCATACGCGCCTATGTATGTACGTTCGTTTTCACCCCTGGACAGTCAGTTCCCCTTGTTAGAGGGTCGTTAGTCTTTAAAGAGGACTTATTGGGCTTTAAGTTCAAATACCATTCGTATTTCTTTTTGTTCCACGAATAACATTGATACTTTTAGATTGTGTAATTAATAAATATGGCAAATGTATAAAAAGAGAATTACATGTAATGTGAGATATTTATGCGTTAAAAAATAATATTTTAGAAATACGAAGAAGAATTATTTTAATAAAATACGATTTTAAATGTAGTTTTCTTCCATCAAAAATATATTTGCAGTACCTGTAAAATAAATCAAATTACGTTCATTGAAAAATCTTCGAAATTTCGCATTTTGCAATGAGAACATATTAATGTATCAAATAACTCGATTATATCACGTGTAAAACTCAATTAAGGAATCGCAAAATAAAATTATTTTTATTATTCGATGGCGTGCATAAGTTTTTATTCTCGCTCGTGTTTTGACATGGCTGGATGTGAAGCGGAAGGCAACAAAACGTAGAAGCAAAGTCCATCGCAGGGTATAGCGGAGTAGCTATTACACGAAGACCGAGAGCTTTTTTCCGAGGGAGTGAACTTGGGAAAGTACAAAACTTCCCGGTACACATGAAGTTAGACCAATAGGGGTCAATCTAATCGAGTCGATGTACTTACAGATCACTAGCTGGCCAATGGGAAGTTATTCCCTCATATCGAATTCAAATTGCTTCATCGATTTCCAGCAACATTAGCCCTAGTATAATGGCGTTCTGCATGATCTTATATAATTTTAGTAATTTTCTCAATAATATCGATTATATCTAAATATTGCACATTTTCTTTTGACCGATGTTTCGATAAAATTGAAATAAATTACTTTCACTAGAACTTGAATTAATTTTCCTCTACTAAATATTTAGGAGATAGTTGCTGAATGCGTACCGGTTGCTTAAATTGTACATCAATATTTTATATTTGTACTTAATATAAGCAACAAGTGACAAAAATATCAAAGCAAAAATATGAAATATTATAAATGAGAAATGAGTAATGCAGACAAAAATTTAATAGGCTACATCTTTTGTTATGTTTTGTGCGTGTTAACAATATTTAAAAAAATCAGGTACAACTGATGTTAATTTTCGATTAATTTATGTAGCTGATAATAAGATAATAAGATGTTGCAATTTTATATTAAATTTTTATATTTTTATAAGAAAAGTTTATTATATATATTTTACATTCATTGTATATATATATATACATACTTATTTGCAATTATTATAGATTAATCGATAATCTTTATAAAATCAAGTTTCCTAAATCGTATCACAAATTTTATTATAATAAATGATATTAAGACTAATAAGTGACAATAATAAAACTAATAATTGATATGAATAAAAATATGTCAATTTCAAAAATAAATTGCAAGCCAGTTTTATTTTGACATTTTTTCCTTATTATTATTGATATTTATTAATTATTAAATATTTGATCCTTTTCTTCAATAAATTATTAATAAAATAAGTATTAGCTAATGAGTTCTTGTATTTTGAATTATTTTAATTCATAAATTAGATACTTTCAAAATTACAAATTATCTAAATCGTACTTTTTGCAGCAAAAAGACTTATAATAAATTTGTTATTAATGGAAAGTTCAACATTGTAGTAATATGTAACTATGTGTATCTAAAACATTAAGCTACAATTTCCATTCATTTGCATATAAATCAATATTAAATGGGAAATATAATAAAAACAAAATTGCTTAAGTGGTACGTACATTAAATAATACATTCGGCAACTCTCTGTATTTAAACACTTGTCAGTGTGACATTTGTCGGATTTTGATGAAATTTTAAATAATTTTTATGAAATAAATAGCGAATAGCGAAATGAGCAAAACTTCTAAAAAGAATAGTCGATTATGTGAAGACTATGCGAGAGTTATATGAGATTTATGTGAGAGCTATATGAGAGTTATGTAAGTTACGTGAAAGTGTTTGTAATACATAAGGATAATGTGCTGATTAATTCTGTGCTACTTATTATATACATTGTTTACTAAATATACAAGCATTTCTCAAGTTATATTGAGGTCAATAAGTATCTAATAATAGCATAATATAAGCTATTGTGCAATCAAATCTATCTTAAGAAATAATTTGTGCAAGCAAATCTATCTTAAGAAATAATTATTTATGTAAGAGGTATCAAGATTTAGTTCCTCCTTGATATTCTTGAGGAAAATTTGTATGTAGAGATTGATTATTGAAAGAAAGATTATATTATATAAAAATGATACAATGATAAAATTTAATAAATATAAATTTTGCAATACAAGTTAAAATGTTTGGTATTCGCGCGATTACATTTACACTTATTATTATCAATGTGGCATTCCGTTACAATTTATTTATTATTGTTATTCTCTCTCTTTCATTTTATATAAATTATTATCTACATTCACACTTCTACAGATGTTAATAGATATATTCGTATTCTCAAAATTGAAGTTAAATACATAAATACTACCTTTTCAATATTGAAGTGGAAATAAGCATGATTATCGCAAAATAAGATTGAAATGTTTCGCAGCTAAATTTCCATACCTAATAAATTTTTAAAACAGATTCGAGTCAAACAAATACTGCGTTCGATATGAAGTTACATTATTTTTACGTACATACGCGCACCCTCGGCACAGAGATGTTGCCGACAGCAGGCGAAACAAAAATGGCGAAGCCACTAATCTTTCTCGCGGCCATAGGGGCAACATTTAATCGGCACCTGGTTGACACAGCGCGGGTCGTTTCGTCCGTGGTCTTCCGCAAATATCGCGTTTCCGTCGGCACGATGTATACGAGAGTGCAGAGGCCTGCTTGAAATTTTCCACGTTCTCCTCCCAGCGTCCTTCCTCCCCGACCATTCCTATTCGCAGTCGACGTTTCGCGTTGGAATCGAAAACGGGCCAGGCGGCGCCCGGCAGCGGCAGACGGTTTAAACAATCGTCGAAGGGAAAACGAGTTAGAAGGAAAAAAAAAAGCGACCACCGGGGT
>QKQZ01081571.1:0-15210 GCA_003595255.1 Solenopsis fugax | reverse complement strand
TATAAACACATAGAGTAAGTCATAAGAAATATCCAAACGGTCACATGGTGGTAGAGTAAACTGACTAAACTGAATCGAAAAGTATCATTTTGAGATATATGTACAATGTATACCTGTGTTAAAATGATGCACTAGAAAATTTTTAATAGCTCAAAATGTAAAATAAAATTTTGTTATGTATTAAATAATTTGATGTGATCCATTCTTTAACGTGATAAACAAATCAATCTTTACCTTCTTGTTTATCTATCATATTACAAGGTATTAATACTAGCTTAGGTATCATGCCGCGTGGCGCTATGAATTGTTGCGTGCTCTGCGGCATGTTTCGGGCAGAGTACCGTACCTCTGCCTCTGTGACGAGCTTGCAGATGTGCAGCTTGAGATCCGCTTGCACTTTAGGTGGCAATTTCTTCACCGTTTGCGCCATGCTGTCGAAAAATAAATCTATACTTTTGCTCTCGGGTGCCAGGTAAACTGGCTCGAAATCGTCGTTCTTCACGTTACTCGATCCTTTTACAGGCGATGTGCTCGGTGATGGATTCATCACGAGAATAGAATCATCTGTGCTAGTATCATGTGTGCTTGTATTGCTTTTCTTAAAGGAAGATTTCTTTATCTTGGAATTAGATGTTTTCAAGACGGACGGATGATCGGTCTTCAGTCGTTTCGGACGTATTTTTCGATACTTTGACTGTATTTGCTGGACGTAATTGTCAATATCCTTTTGCGTACAATTTTGTTCACTGCCTGATGCCACATCCTGATTGACTATCTGCACGTCACTGTTATCCAATGTCTCTATCGTCTCGGGCACCAGTAAAACCGGATCGGCTGATGTTTCCTCAAGAACTTCTAGATATTCACTGTAGTCCTCGCTGTTCCGGTCCTCCAACTGTTCTAAGAGGCCCTCGGAGCTCACTTCACCCGAGTTTATCTCCTGTATATATTCCTTGGTCAGTTCTACACACTGCGGCTCATAGTCCTCTTCGTACCTGCCAAATACTCTCAGTTGAGAAAATCAAATTTAAGTAAAGCATCGAAATCGCCGAGTAGAGACCTTACAGAGTCTAGCCAGTCAATTTTGAATAGTATATAAAAATTTGTCAACTCCCGAAAGAGAAAGAAAAAGATAGAAGAAAATGGAAAATTCTTATTCTCAATAGTGAATATATATCCTTTTTTCTCATAAAATTTTGATAAAATCAGTTCACAGCCAGACTCCAATTGTAGGGTCTCTATCATCAGGTAGATGTAGGTATTCCTTACGGGTATTTTATGAAACTTAGGTGATCCTCGAAGATCCATTTTTTCCTTCTCACACCCTCTTCCGATTTGTTCTTGCATTTCAAGATACGGCAGTAGGTGTCTCTAAGATTCTTCCATTTAAGTCTGACCCATGTAGCTATAATAGACAGTGTTGAGTAATATCAGTAAAGATGCATAAAAACAATTTCAGACAACACAAAGATTGCATTATCACATTTAGCAAGCATCACTGTAAATCATCATTTCATCTTTGCTGCTTATCAAATTTTGAACAAATGATGTTTACAAGTGCTGTAAATGCCAAAACAAACACAGCCAAAGTAAAAAATCGAATCATAAGACTTCTTAAAAGTATCTTTATAAGTAATCTTTAAGATGCCTTTTAGATATCTTATGATATGATTTTGGGCTTTATCTGGGAAGAAACATAGAGACTCACGGTCCAGTCCAAGCTCATCTGCGATGCGTTTCCAAACTTTTTGCTTAAATTCCTGTAACTTCACTGGCAGGCCTTTCACTTCAGTGCAATAGAGCACCGGGTGCTGCTTGATCGCCTCTATGATGTTTAGAGAGATCTGATAAGAATCTGGTGGTACTGTCATCTCGCAATCAAATTGTGTGCTCCACCTACAAAAAAAATATGTCATTACTACAATATTCAGATCTTTGTCTCGCGATCGCTTTCGTATTCCCGTCCGAGCTCTGATCTCGTCGCCGGCGATGATGGCACGACTGGGCACGACGACGACGTCGATGACAGTATTATCGCGACATCGCGCGTAAGAATTCGTCGAAACGTTTCGCCGCGCTACGTTTCGATGTGCGTGCGTCATTATGATCTCCAATTGCGCGCGCGTATGTCGCAAAATCGTTCGGTATGGACGAGACGTGAAAGATCGCGCGATGCGACGGACCATCGCGAGTAGTGATACCTCGCAATTCAGCGAAAATCGCCCGACGATGAGGAAAGTCCACCCAAGTCCACCAACGAATGATCGCCGACAAGGTTTGAGCAGGTTTGAGGAGACTGGTTGCCGGAGCGACGCCGGCAACGAATTTGCTTAGGTGGCGCGCACTTCCGTCGCCGAGCCGAATCACTTCCGGCAGTCTCTCCCCCAAGCTGCGTTCCGAAATTCATTGCCAGTACAGAAAATTTATAGTATACGTAACGTGAACTATAGATTTTCAGTACTGACAGTGTATGTCGGAACGCAGTCTTAGATAAAGCAAGTTTTGAAGTTGCCTGAAGTTGGAAATGCGCGGTAATGCGAGTCTATTTATGAAATATAAGGATATCCGAGTCTATGTGAAATATCTGATATCAAGTTATGGTCATACTATACTTCGATAAATAACTATCAAAAGTAATAGACACATAGATATTAGTATTGATTGTTATTACAAAAATCTTAAATGAAAATTCTGTCTCAGAACAATTGCGTTTCTATTTGCATACTAAGGTGAAGTTAATGTCATCGTTCAATTATTTCTAGACCCACTTGACGTTTACGAAAATTTGCCGATCGTCTTTTTAATACTGCTTGGATCTGACTGCCATACTGTTATTTATTCAGTTCTCTGTGGAGTGAGAATCAGTGGATCAGAGAATCAGTGCCATAAGGGATCTATCATGTAAATATACATATATAATATACACATATAATCTGTATAATTATGAATTAATGTATTTTTTATTACACCAAAAAACGAAGACATTATGAGTGAAGTGACGATCGAACCAGCAATGTCACCAGCAACAGAAGAGGTTGCGAATGCAGAAATAGCGACGGCGATGGTGCCGATGCAATCATCGCCTTTATCGAACGCGGAAACGTCGACGGAGAGGGCACCGCCGTTTTTGCTAACGCCACGATATATTGAGATGAGCCCGACGACGCAACGAGATATGCAAGAAGATAAGGTAATACGTAAAGTAAGTACGATGCATCTTAATATAATTATATTGTTCATTTGTTCATCCACTCATTCATCTATTCACATGCACACATACAATTATAATCAAGAGTGCATCCAAGATTGGGGAGGGGAGGAGGATGAGACGAAGTTATTGTTATTATATAAAATAAACACCAACTTTTTTACATTAAGAAATTGCTTTTTTGGATACTTTAGAGTTTAGAGTATCTCCTGGATCTCCTGATTTTAAATGGAAGAAAAATTATTAGATTTTGTATATCATATCTTTTTTTATTTTTTTCCTGAAGAAGGCAAAATACAACTTTTTAAAACAAAAAAAATGTTCTTTAATATAGCATTGTCATTATTACATACAAAATATTCAAGATTATTTTTCTATAAGAAAACAAATTTAAAAGAATTCAAAAGAACATTAGAGAAAGGCCTCCAGTGTGAGAAGCATTGTTAATAAATATTATTGAAAGTGTGATATTAAACTAAAATTAAATAAAAACAAATGGAATGACAAAAGGCAAAGAAAATTAAAAATTATAAAATTAAAGAATTATACAACAATTTTTTCCCAAAGTGGTTTAACATTTACTTTAATATTTTATGTAACAAAAAATTTATTCAGAGTCAAAATTAAAGTAATATTTTTTATAAAAATTATTTTTCCAGAAAGTAAAACATTTGGTACATCGGGTAGTACAAAAGGAACGACGAAGAAAGAAGCATATTAATAGAGTAAATGCGCAATCCATATCTTATGCACCTACACAGCCAGTATACCATGCACCTGCACAATCTGTACAAGATGCATCTGGGCAACCTGTGCAACATGCACCCACACAGCCAGTGTTTCATGCACCTGCACAATCCGTACAACATGTATCTGCGCAACATGTGCAACATGCATCAGCACAACCAGTATACTATGAATCTACACAATGTGTACAACAGGCATCTGTGCAACCCATGCAACATGTACCCACACAACCAGTGTACCATGCATCTGCACAATCCGTACATCATGCACCAGTACAACCATTGTACTATGAATCTGCACAATCTGTACAACATGCATCTGCACAACCAGTGTATCATGTACCAGCACAATTCATACAACATGCACCTGCACAACCAGCGTACCATGTACCTGCACAATCTGTACAACATGCACCCGCACAGCCCATATACTGTATACCCCTGTATTATGCATCTGCAGTTCCACTAGGAAATATGTCCACATCTCTACTAGGATACCTGCTATTGTAGTGGTACTGGTTACATCACTACATGAGAAGACTATACATTACAAGATATTTTATTAAAAACTATAAGAACATGTAAAAACTGAAAGTAGTATTAATAAAAAATATTTCTTAGAGTTTTAAAATGTGAAAGAGGAAGACAGAGAGAGAGAGAGGTATTTGATTATGATGTTCAATTATAATTATAATTAAAAATACTACTTAAATTGCTATAAACAATTCTTTTTTAATTTTTTTCCACATCAATATTTATTGTAAAGAAAGTATTTTAAAATTATCGTTTTCTTATAAATTTGGTTTAAAAAGGTTAAAAGATAAGATAAAAAGATAAATAATTAAGCGGAGTTGGTTGAAGTGGTTCTAGTCATGTAATTCCCTCCACTTTTTTAAGTTTGAGAACTTCCTAATCGTTGTCACGAGATGTCAGTCGTTTTAGTTTGAACGCTCGAAAGATCCTTTATCTCTCGTCTTGATTAGTTCATGATTCTTACTTGCATGTATATATCATTTATTACGAGGGTTAGAATTTTCAGGGAAATTTGTGATTTTTTTTTTTAATATAAGCGATGGCACATATTCCTTCGGAGCTCATATCGCATCAGCAAAAAGTGTGCAGGCTATACAAACGTGCTGTGCGTTGTATGGAGGATTGGGTTCATAATGTGCACGATCGCAGGTACCTGACTGGGATTAACATTCATTGATTAATTAACAATTAATTCAAGAGGCGAAATCGCTTAAAGCAAAATTTTTAACTATATAACTCGTTGCTCTTAATTTAATCTTTTCTTATATGTCAATTAATAATTCTATTAATAATCCATATTAATAAGATAGTACAGTTATCACTCGGTAAGTTAATCACTAATTAATACAATTGACCGAATTGCTAACAGCAAACTTTTGAATTGTATAATTTATTATTCTTAAAGTTGTTTCTTGTATATGCCAAATAACAAATAATTCTTTTCACAATATGAAATAATATAGATGACAGTTGATAAGTAAATCATTGATTATAATTCAATTGATAAAATTGCTAATCGTTTTCAAGTATTATAGAATACAATTCATTATTCTTAATCCTATCTTTCGCTCTGCATCAAGCTGGAAGTAACTATTAATTTTATTTGTATTAACGAAATATTACAAGTATTATTTGATAAGTTAAACTAGTATTATTCAAGATTTATAATTTTAACTTATCACATTTATCAATTTTTATCACACCTATTGCCTTTCTCTCAATGGAAATGGAAAAAGAAAGGCAATAAACGTGACATAATTCAAGTCAATGTCCAATATTACAAATTTTGAACTTCATTGAGCTAAAGTCAATCAAAATTGATCAAAATCACTTTGATAAGCATTAATTTAAACAAAAACTAACTAATGTCACACTAGAAGAAAAGGACTGCATAAATATGACTAACATGAAAAAACTCAATCTATTTGTGTGAAACAATTGTAGAAAAGTTTCTGTAGTTTAAATCCATTTCTAACAAGGAATGATGAAGTTGACTTTTCAATTATAATTTTTCAACAGATACAAAGCTGCATTGTTGCGAGAGCGTTTCGACAAAAATAAAGACATAAAAGACTTCCGTTATGCAAAGCATCTGCTGCAGGAAGGGGAGAAAGAGCTCTTCTCTAAGCAGCATTATCAACCAATAACGTTCGCCAATTCGGCCACGGGAGGAGCATATGGCCGGGAGGCCAAGGTTGAGGACTGGGTCTTGGATTATTGGCATCCTATGGAGAAAGCTATGTATCCCAAATACTTCGCGCGTCGTGAACAGATGAAGGACGAGTACGAAAAGTGGTACTACGAGACCTATCCAGAAGAGAAGAAGAAGCTTGACAGTCATTAGGTTCCAATGAAATATATATGTATATTGTATCAATGTGATAATCACTTGTAGTTAATATTGTAATATATAATGTATATTATTAAAATACATAAGTCTCTGCAATATCCGTAATCCTACATATACATAGGATGTTAAAAAAAACTATTCAGCATTTATATGATAATAATACACACCATACTGAGTGAAAAAATCTTAGTGAACACAGGTCAAAAGTCAACCGTTCTTACGATATAAACATTTTTTACGTCGCACAATAGAAACAGTTCTATTAGCATGACCATACAAAAAATGCATATCTGCCAGTTCTTGATTAGAGTAATACGTGCTGACATTTTAAGCACTGTACCTTATACTGTTTAAATCGCCAAATATGTAGACCAACTGTTGATGACAACTGACTGATTGCTAATGAAATCTTCTGTTATGAAGTATGAAAATTGAATGAGGACTGAATGGTTCTTTTTATAACACTATATATACATATATAAAATTTATGTGAATAAGAGCGTGAACTATGTTTCATACGTGTTTATTATGTAATTAGAATACATAGCAAGCAACCTAGCGTATCTCTATCAATAATTTAATTCATTATACATTCAACACATGTAATACTAATGTAGCACAAAGTAACACGTGGTTCGAAATCCTCGCGAATCACCTTGCTTAAAATCTCCCTTTTAACGCGCGATTAAGGTACAGTAAGAAATTATTGCGCTTGGACGTTTGTAATTTAATGTGTCGTCTTCGTCGTGACGCTGACAAACGAACAGTGTACAATTCGTTTATTTATTCGACTTTACGAAAGAAACAAGATACCGTGAAATTAAGATTCCATGATACTTCCATTTGCCAAATTGAATATTTTAGCAGCAAAGCTTTGCTGCTAAAATATATAAATTCGTTCGTGTCGTAATACAATTATGACTATCTAAATAAAAATATACAGAGTAATTTTTAAGTATTCTAAGATTTTAAGGGGTGTTTCCTTACATAATAATATATAATTCAAGATGAAAAACTTTATATTACCATGCCTGAAACGTTTCAAAGATACAAGTCAAAGACATTTTTTTCAAGAATATTAAGATTTATGAGTTATTTTCATGTCTTGATTGTGCCTTAACGATTAATTATTAGCAGGCATTAACAATGAATCGAGACAAAGACAATCCATAAACTTTTTAGTATTCTTAAAGTAAATACTCATGGAAGCCTTAAAATTTTTTTTCTTGAAAATGGTTTATTCTATCGAAAATATAAAGATGTTTTTGTACTAATTTATTCCAATTATCATAAAAAATTTCAAATTTGAAAAAATCAGTAGGGCGTCAGTTTTATTTTCATAAAAAAAAATAAAAGTCTGACTCAGGATGAGCCTACATGTTTTCGAGACATACACAAAATTTCATCAAAATAACTCGAATGGTTTAACAATTTTTTTCTTCAACTTTAGCACTTTGTATCTTTAAGATTAAATTATTTTAAACATACGGTCATATGAAATTTCTATTTTAATGTGAGAATCACCTCTTTTAGTATACTTAAGGACAACTCTGCATATGTGTACAATCTGGATATTTACGATTGAAGATTACACATACGTTGCTACAGAAACGATGATTCAGTGGACTAAATCTAAAGTCGCCAATGAGTTTGTATTGTCCTGCATCGCCCGTGAACATTTGTCTAACGCGCGATTCAATTGACGTTCTTGCGTACAATATATTGAACTTTTTTTTTTTTTACTAACTTTAAAATATCAGAAACGCAAAATCTTCCAGTACTCAGAAGATTTAGAATGTAAGAAGTTTTTACGTCCAATTTACAAATAAGTTTTGGCATACATCCTGAAATATTACGTGAACGTCATAGAAATTATTATCACTTCTACAATTTTATCATCTTAATCAAAAACACTAGTATCGATTGCTTATGTGCTAAAAATTATAAATTGAATAGGTGTATATATATATATAGTATTTTTAGAGTATTATATATATATATATATATATAAATAAAATATATGAACAAATGTTTTTACCTATGTTACAATTTTTCAACATTGATAGATTCGATTTCGGAAGCGACGTTCGGAACGAAGTAAAAAAAAATGTAAAATCGCTTGTGCTCTTACGGGAGAATTCATGCACCATAAGTCACTTACGACGTGATGCTATTCACATGACATATACGAAATTCCAGCGTTTATTATTCGCAGTAAATTAAAGTCGGTAATTAGGTAAAACTATGAGTTGCATTAATGAATATGGTTTTTTAGCTATATCCGCAGCTTGCAGAATTCTTTTAATGATCACATCAGAATACCTTCGTAACAAAAAGCAAGAGATTATACATGAAAAAGAATTATAATAAATTGATCAACTCAAATCGAAGTTGCGACTTGATTACATCGTTCCTAGTTTCTCATCTATCTTCATCTTTTCCTGTCACTTCCTATTAGGACATAATGCCTCTTTCAGTTTCTACTCTCTATCTTCCATTTTCTCGTCTTCATCAAATTCTTCTCAATCTCAATGATATCATCTTGCTATTACATAGATCGGAAGTCAACGTTGTTACATGATTAAACTACGTTACACTAACTGGTGGGCGGAGGTGGTGGCGGTGGTTGTGCCAGTAACGTCGGCAGCGTATTCAGGTCAATCCCGGGTGGTGCAGGAGTTTGTTGTTGAGGCGGGGGTGGGACCGGAGCAGCCGGGGGCCAGCCACCCATCTGTTGAGGCTGCCAGCCACCAGGGAATCCTGGGGGCGGCGCCGTGCCCGGAGGTGGTGGCCGCATCGGTCCCTGCTGACCCTGCTGCCACGGTGGTATACCCATTCCGGGTGGTGGAATCTGCGTAGGCGGCATTTGACCTGGTGGCGGCGGTTGGTTGTTGCCAGCCATCCACGGCATTAACGGCGGAATGTTGGGTTGCGTGGTGGAGCCAGGTGGTGGTGGTGGAGGCTGCATCACGCCCGGCGGCGGCGGCATGCTCACCGGCGGTTGCCATTGCATGTTCATGTTATTCATCCCTTCGCCTCCTTGACTCCACGGTGGTGGTGCCATGCTCGGCGGTGGCATCATCGGACCGCCCTGCATCATCTGCGGCGGCGGATGTGCCGGAGCAGCCATCAACGCGCGAGGTGGCTGTTGCCTAGTAATAATAAACGATCATTGTGTCCAATTTAGATGTAAAAAAAGAATGTTGTAGACATTGAGGAAACGAGAAGAAATAGAGAAAAGAAAATGATTGCACCTGTCAAAAAGTCCGGGATAATTAGGATTGGGATTCTGTCTGTTTTGTCCGGTTTTCGATCTGTCTGGCGGTGGGCCCTCTCCCAATTCCGCCATGAGCGACATGTACTCTTCATCTATTTTGGCTTTGTCTCCGGCTTGACCCATTCCCCCCATTCCAGCGGCTGCTGGCCCTCCCTGACCAGGTCTCTTTGATCTACAATCTCGAGCAATATGTCCTGCACCGCCACAACTTGAACACACTATGTTGTTTGTTACGTTTGGTTTATCGGGACACTAAAATTCCATCAACAATTACATTAGTTAAAGAAAAGATTCTTTTAATAAAATATTTGTAATTTTCACAAACCAGCCAAGATTTGTGATCCGAAGCGCCGCAATTGGTACAACGAGGTCCGTCATTCTCGCGTAATGTCCCGTTTAATAAAGCCAACTCACGTAACTGATTACGTCTCAAGTCATTTTGACCTTCTGGCACTTCCACTCCTTGTCGAATAATCTCATGAATCTATACACATGAATCCAATTGCATTGGTTATTATGTTTATTATATTCCTCATTATTATATAAATTAAACTTCGATTCAATAATGCTCTTTCTGTATGCGGTACCATAATTATCTTTTATGCTTGATTGATTTCTAATAACAGAATGTAAAAAAAATTAATACATACTCGTTCTACAGCTTTCTTAACAGCATCTAAATTATTTGCGGTAATATATGCATGCAAAGGTTCATCCTCGCCTGGTAAAGGCTGTCCATCTTTCCTGCCAACTTTACCCTCCTTCACAGAGCCTTTTCCACGAATTATAATCTTTGCACCAGTTTCTTTTTCCATAGCTAAACAATTTTAAAACAATATATAGAAAGATTAAGATTTTTAATTGGGCACATTACGTAATTTATCGATAATCACTTGCGAAATATGAATTTTGTAATGCTTACATTTTAGAGTATTTCCACGTGGTCCAATAAGCAAACCAACGAAATTTATATCAGGATGCTCTTCCTGAGGAATCATTACTTTATCATGAACTCGTATTATTGGTGGCCTAGAAAAAAAGTAAACACAAGTATTAATAAATAAACGAATACTCATTAAATACTTGAAAATCTTATTTGTATCAAAAGTATATATCTTTATGACTCACTTGTAATCTGGTGGTGGCTTAAATTCTGGATTGATCTTAAGGATCTTCTGAATCAGATTATGACGTTCTTCCTCTAATTTACGTCTTGTACGATATTCTCTCGTGTTCAACCGTTTACCATCGCTACTGTAAATGGGCTCCGGAGATGGGGATCTGAAAAATAAAAAAAATAATACCATATCAAGATATAAATTTTCATCAAGATGGTACTATGTATAAGCAACCTGACCCTACTATGACTGTATGAATATATAAGTGGGGAAGAACCGTAGATTTAGAGCAGAGTTACGCGTTATATAAATCTTGATAAAAAAACTCTAATAAATAAGCTATTGTTATGCAATCTTTCTTTTATATGGTGCTGCAATTTTATTTAATTTCTCTGTAAACGTGATATTATTTGACAAATTTAACTTTTTAATAAGTTATAAAATTTCTATTGTAAATTTATGTATTAAAAAAAAATTATTGTGCATTTAAAATTTTATCTACAATATTAGGAAAACTATATAACATAAGGAAAATATAAAATAACATTCAATAATTTTGTTTCAATAACAGTAATATATGATCAATAGGTGATAACATTAAGATATATCCAACTGCAAATGTACTAAAGGATTCATTGCATGATTGTATCAGTTTGCTTATGTAATCACAGTTGCACTTTTAGAAACTACGAAAGGACTGTGTTTCATAAAATTTCCCAACAGTGCCAAGATATCGAAATAAAGAATAGAAAAATTGTCGCTGCCGAATATAGCATAGCTATATATTTAGTATTCTATAGTAGGCAACCACTGGAAGACTGCGCGTTTGTGCACGGCAGATATCGGTATGATGTCAGCTGCTAAGACAGATCCTGTGATTATTAAGAAATAATCTTTTGGATTAGTTATAAATGCAATTGGCGTAAAATCTTACTACGTATTAACGAAAATACAATGACATAAAAATAATGGTTCCAGCTAAAATTGGAAAAAGTTAAACCTATTGGAATAAATTAATTTATTAGAAAAAGTATATGCATTTATTATTTAAGACCTGTACCTGAAAGTAACGTTAAATTCTTTGTTACAATATTGCGATACGAATGAGAATTTCAGAATGATAGATAAACCGATATTTTCCTGAAATCTGCTCATTAAGATTGTGATTAGCAACAGATATTGGCAAATCGATTAATAATCTTCCTATTGGCAAAATTATTATATTATAACACATGCCGTGCAAATCACGGCAGCCTGAATAAAGGGGCAGAATCTCACTCAAGATGACCCATACATAAAATAGATTCTTAATGAAATATTGAATAATGTAAAATGTTTGATTGCTAACACTGCATAACTTTTAACTGATTACTAGAAAGAGATTACGATAGGTCACCTCAGAGTTATTCTATGTGTGCAAAAATGTATCTATACAAGACATATGAACTAGAATACCCACTGTTCTCTTTAAACACTGCTACTGACAGTTCATCATATGCCAAATCTATTATGAGATATTGTCTCACATACTAATTCTCAATTTTGAAAAAGATACTCATTATTTTACCCCTTGAGTGTGAATGACGTCTTTAGACATCATAGGCTACGGCTTTGAGTGTGAACGATGTCTATAGACGTCATAGAAATTAATCATTTTCTTTTAGAAATATTAAAATTGCCCGAAATTGCCTGATTTTTTAAAATCGAGGATTTCGAATTTCAAGTAAAAAATTTAAAATATATTAATTCAAAATGGCAGCTTTAAGAATCATAAAATTTTCAAGTTTTAATTATATAAGACAATTGCGATAAATTTTTTTAAATAGCTAGAAGGGGATATGAGTATGTAGATTTAAAATTGAAATTCCTAAAGTTATTTTTGAAAATCCAATATGAAAATTCAACATGAAAATTTAATGTTTTATTACAAATTTTTATCAATTCTTTTGCATTTAAAACGCTATTTAAAAAATTATAATTTTTACATCGAATTCATCAGCGACTTCAAAATCGTAGTAGAACTATAATATGCAAAGTATGAAAAAATTTTAATGTAACCAGTTTATTAAAAATTTTGCGAGATTTTCCACCATACTTTCACCATCTTAAAATATATTTATTATATTAACATGAAATTCGTATTTAATAATCTCAAAAACATTATTAAATAAAGATGCACGAAATAAAATTAATACAATCTCTTAGTATAAATTTTGTGCCATATTGAACTTTATATCTTTATCTGCTCAAGGGATTAACAGTGTTGTAGCAATGTTTAGTAAAAAATAAGATATATTAGAAAAGATTAATTAGGGCAAACCAATACTATCAAAATTCATCTTCTGTTGTTGCATGGAGGCTCTAATCAAGCCCGACCGTTTTTCAAATGGACATTCGGTATTCCCACACTAACTGAACCTGAGCCACAGAGATATCTTTTAGGGCTCCTGTATTATGGGTCGCTGTATGTTCAGTAGATAGGTATTTGTAATGTTCATTTTTGGTATGTAAGTTTCTTTCAAACCTTTCCTCGGGGTTAAGCGGAATTCCAAGGTCTCCAGTGCGTAACTTCCTGCTGATTTCCTCAATCTGCAGCTGAACTGTAAACCAACGGGTTAGAGGGGGCGGAAACCCCAACAGTTAGATATTGCCAATTTGCCGTATACATTCTATAAAATAAGTCTCAGAAAATAATAAGTATTGTGTGCACATATATTTTAAATCTTGATTACTTTCAAAGTCAAAAGCTTGCAATGCTTAATGTGACTTATCAGTAGTTCTAAAAAAAATTAGATGTATTACTTCTAAAATATGCAATTTAAATGATGTATAATACAGTTTATACAGTTTATTTAATAAAATTTCATGGTATTAAAAATGCATTGATGGTCAGATTATAGTTATTCAGCAAAATTGGCAATCCCTCTTGCCAAATTTGATGATTTTATAGTTCTCAAGAAGTCCTGATGCTTACCTCCAAGAATTTTGAATTTTTATTGATATATACATTATCATACTTACATCATTCATAGCCATCTACTCTTATAAATTAGGTTTTAGAAACTTATGTACAGAAGCAAAAGTATTTGAAACAGTTCCCTAGCCATATGTACTAACGTACTAAAGGAGATACAGTGTATCCATTGTACAAAAGAAACTTACAGAGATAAGCCTTCTCCTGTTCAGGAGTCAGATTTGTCGGTAGTACTGTTGGCATTCCTGGTATAAATGTTTTGTCATGTTCGCTACCACTCCATCTAGTCTTTTTCCTCTTCCTACGTTCTCCATCTTTCGATTCTTTATCCTGTTTACCATCGCCTGCAAAAAATTCCACCATTAAATCATACAAATTCGCAAATTAATAATTCATGAACACTTGATACTTTTACATGAAAATAGTACTATAAAATTTCATTTTTCAATTCCTAAATGTTCTTGAAACTTGAAATTTTATCAAAATTCTTATATTTTGTTTGAAATTAAATTACTTAAAATTCTCCTTTTCATAAAATACTATTTTAGAAAGTTATTTAAAGAAAATTATATGATAAAAACTTGAAAAAATAACAGAAACGCTTATACATTCATAAATTCATTCTTAAAATTTCAAATTCTTATTCTTATGTGAAAAGATTAGAGAATATTTTTATACTATTCCCATAACTACAAATAATCCTATTCTCATATTTTCCCAGAACATTCTCTAATATCAATTTTTATTAATGTAAATTAATTTTGATCTATGTTTAATTTATTCTTTATCTTTTTCTAATTTATAAAACTAAAAAAAGGAGCATAAGTTATAGAGATCAACGTTAATCTACATTGATGAAAAATTGACATTAGTCTTCTTACTCTCATGATAGTGAGAAGACTAATGTCAATTATCATCAAAATGGAAAGCATTGCTCATACTGTCATAAAACAAGTTAGATTCTTTGTAGCTGCTCTACAATTATATCTTTTACTTTTAAAATAAGTGTACAATGAGAAGATGGTTTAGTAACAAAAAGTTTAGTTGCAGACTTATTACAATAAAACAATTGTACAAACATTGGGAAGAAGAAACACAAAGGAGTACATTCTAATATAATCTTTACAATAGAGGTTTCAACATTTATATAATTATATATAACAACATTTATATTGTTTTGTTACAATAGTTTGTCTTTATCACTCATCTATTTTCTATTTAACTCCTTATCTCTACTAAACTTTTTGTGGTACTTATCTTTCCTTTTTTTCTAATTATATACAAAATTCATTTTAAGCACAGAAACAACACAACGCGGTTACGAAAAACCCAATTTGTCCCGCAAACGTGCGAGAAACGTTTCTTGCATCCTGTGATAAACAGAGAAAGGAGACGTGGAGACGCGCTTACCATCCGCTTCCCGCTTTCGGTTCGGTGATACAGCGTTCGCCGTGTTCATGTTCATCTGTGTACCGTTCGCGATCGCCGCACTCACCGCGGCGGC
>QKQZ01081570.1:0-15122 GCA_003595255.1 Solenopsis fugax | reverse complement strand
GGGTTCAGGTTCAGGGTCAGGTTCAGACCTGGCAGTGGCCAGGAGGGTGGCCTCCCGTAGGTGAACAACGTGGACGCGGTAGCGTCGCGAGGAGAATCGGGCGTGTGCGTTTAAAGGGCGGCGGGGGAAGGAGCGGGAGGACAGGAGGGAGGGCAGGGGGCGATATGGTTGCTCTCGAGTTGAGCGGTGTTTTTGACACCTGAGTAACAGCTGAGTAGGTTACGGTGAAAGAATGTTATCGGGTGACGCGGAACGATATCGCTCTGAGAAACGTCGCTAGATCTCTCTGACGGAACTGGTCGCGACGCTCAGAATCAGGAACAATGCCGTGTATCCGTGTGGTATAGCGTTCTGGATCGCGCGTGCCTTCATGGGAGTCATCATAGGTGTGATTGTGATGGTGCTTTCCGAATTGATTGCCCCGAGAAGTTGCGTGGGACAATTAGCGATGCAACGTGCATCACCAAGCTCGACGTTCCAATAGAGTTTCATCTGGGGTACATTAACCTCCCTCCGTTAAAAGTGCATTAGAGATACATTGGGATACATTAAGGTTCGAATTTATAGTCGTTTTTCAATCTCAAAATCAGTCTGTCTTTGTCTTGCGCACTACGTTTTGCCTTTAACATACGCTAGACAAAGACAAACTTGAGATTTGAGATCTGAGAAACGTCTATGAATTTGGACCTAAATGTACATTAACCTGTTAATCTATTAACGTAACTGAATTAGAGGAAGAGAAGAGCTCTTTTCGCGAAAACGCTTTCTTTCCTTTTCCTTCATATTCCATTTCATGATTGTGTCCTTTTTTCAGTGAAAGTCAGCGTCGCAGAATGGTGGTGGACTACTGCTTGTCGATTCAGGCCTCAGCAACTGCAGTAAGAAAGCAGGAGCGAAGGTTAGGTGGCACTGTGGGTGCAAAGATGCAACCCAACAGTGGTGGAGGATGTGGAATGACACCCAAAGAGCTCTCCGACAATGACGACTTGGCTACGTCCCTCGTGCTGGATCCCTACTTAGGATTTATCACCCATAAAATGAATATCAGGTACCAACATTTGATTATATTGATATACTTGTGAGTTATCTGTAGGAGCTGTTTACTAAAGTCGATTCCGCTCGACAGGTACAGGCCGTTAAAGGCGAACAAGGACGAGCTCCGAAAAATCATCTGCGAATTTATCCAAAGTCAAAATTATGAGAAGGCGTACAAAAAGTTGATGGGTGGTGACTGGGGTGCGCGGCTTCCCCATACAAAATCTAAACAACAGCAAATCAATCTGGAGAATCACGTAAGTTATATAGTTGTATAGTGACACCACTTTGAAATTATATTTATTGTTTTGTTTTAGCAAGAAGTTTGTTCGTTGCTTTTGATACAGGCAATAAATCATTTGTGTGTATAATGGTTATTTTCTTTTACAGATCAAGCGATACCTGCGAGTTTTTGATAAGGATTCTGGCTTTGCTATTGAAGCATGCTACAGATACAGCTTAGAGGGACAAAAGGGTGCCAAGATATGCGCCACCCGAAAATGGATGAAGCACGACAAAATTTCCTGTCTCGTCGGTTGCATAGCGGAGCTTAGTGAAAGGGTTTGAGTTTTGCAAAGTGTATAAAAAAAGAATAATTTGATTCGAATGGTTTTATCATTGTCTCTATTTTTTTAAAAACCTGTTTAATGCAAATTATCTTTATTTTTTTTTGTATGTTTTTTTTTTTTTTTTAGGAAGAAGCTGCGTTGCTACATCCTGGGAAAAATGACTTTTCTGTGATGTTTAGTTGTCGAAAGAATTGCGCCCAATTATGGTTGGGACCGGCGGCATATATAAACCATGACTGTAGAGCGAACTGCAAGGTAAGTAACGGACGCCCGAAATTCGATACATTACGCAAGAATTATTACGTAAATAAACGTGAATATTATTTTCGCAGTTTGTGGCGACGGGAAGGGACACGGCGTGTGTTAAGGTGTTGCGCGATATCGAGGTAGGCGAAGAAATCACCTGCTTCTATGGAGAAGATTTCTTCGGTGATAGCAACTGTTACTGCGAGTGTGAGACTTGCGAGAGGCGAGGGACCGGTGCTTTTGCGAGCCAGAAGCCGGGCGAGGAGCTATCGTCTGGTATATATACAGGATAAAGACCACTCATCTTCGTCAGGATTTGTCAACTTTGTCACTTATCTATTTTTTTTATTTTCGTAGGTTATCGTTTGAGAGAAACAGACAATCGAATTAATCGAACTAAGCATCGACAGCAGCCATTGAACAGGAATAAGCAGCAAGCCGATACCGCTCTTACCGAGCGAAACGCGGTTCTCGTCGGAAATGCGGTAGTCGCGCCACAGTCACTCAGCATGAAGGAATTACGACGCAAAGGGCTTACAAAGTATGATGCCGAGCTACTAATCGCGCAAGGCTGTCGTTTCTCAGATATTAATCAGCAGCAGCCGGTGATCAATAACGGCGAGAATATGCTGCAAACTCGAGCGCATCCTTCCGCGATCACAACTTCCGTCACGAGGAGTCTCCGTAACAAACAAATGTGCAAGTTTGACGGCAATTCTGGTGACGGAAACGCCATCAAGAATACTCAGTCACTTAGAGCGTCCAGGTAATTTATTAGGCTCTTTTGTGTGATTAAATACTTTACGTCGATTAATATTATTTTAGATTGATTCTTAATTTTGATTTCATATAGACTTCACAAGAGAACGGAGTCAAAGAAAGGGAAAGTCGGTATAAAATCTGCATCGTCTTGTCTTAGCAATCCCATTGTGAAAGACACGGAAGTAGCAGATATCGGTCATCGAAAGGAGGACTCCGATAGAGTACCAGTGCACAAAGAGAATTTGTATTCGCGACTGCAAAAGCATCATCTGCCGAACGCATCGCAGATGGATCGCGATTTCTGTGTGAAACAACCACGACAGCGTACCGTGGTAAGGGAATCAAACGAGGACGCCTGTCCGCTGCGACTGATGGATGTGCAAAACCTCGGTGAATCGAACGATGATAACGACCCGGTGGAAGACGAACGGGGAATACCGAATCTCACCGCGGAAGTCGACCCTGAGACAGTAGATAACGTTAATTCTTCCAATTACAAAAAGGGACATTATAGTACAAACGCCTGTGATTCAATCCGATTAAGTTCCACGTCTCAAACCCATGTACAACAACGCTTACATACCGTAGAATCGATTCCCGAGGATACGAATTGTCGCTCGAGGGACTACCATCATTCTTCATCGCCCGTTCGGCATAAGGAAGGCACGGACGATCCTTGTGACGCGGCTGAACAGGCGAATTGCGTTAACAAACGTTCTAAATCCCATGGTAAGAGACTTTCTTCGACGGATGAGCGAGACGATCGCAAGACGCCGAACGAGGAGTCGTCTTACGAATTTGAAGACGACGATTCGCCGTCAGTTGAGGAAAAGAAAAGGTTAACGTTGCAGGCTGATTTTCGAGAGAGCGACATCTTACACGAAACGAGCTCTCGATCGGATGACGAATGTTACGATTTAAATTCGGCGAAAGTAATCGTGGTGCAGAAGTATGATATAGAAAAGGAAGTAGAGAGTGAAGGCTCCGAAAGTCCGAGCGCCATCGACGCATCGGTGGCGAGTCGCTCAAACAGTGTAGAGTTTTGTGGATTGAACTCTGAAGGAATTTTAGAGACAGAAGCTAACACCGAAAACGTTTTAAAATGTTATACAGTTTCGCACCAGGAGGAAGAAGAGAATATTGTGACGAAAAGTGACGCGTACGTCGAGCCTGATGTAAAATCCGGAATGACGATGTTATGCGCGACAGAAATGAACTCCAGAATAAATATTACTGAAGGAAATAATGCGACGGTCTTTAATAACATACAAATTACAAACTATAATAGCGATATAGCAGGTCATACGAATTTGGAGGATCCCGCGTTAAAGAGATCTAGACGGAAAGATCTTGCTTTAGATGCGTGTTCGAAGTCGTCTCGCAAATTGCAGAAGAGGCTCTTGAGCGCTAAGTCCAAGTTTGGGATTTTGATGGAAGGTGTCCAGGAAGATTCAAAGAGTCATGGTAAAAGGAAGAACAAGAACAAATCTACAAAGAGTCAGAGGAGGGATCGGCAGAGATCGGCGACGGCCGAGATAGGGGAGGCTGATGACGATTCGGGTATCCAGGGCGATATCTATGAATTTAGCGAGAAGGAGAGCAATCTGGAAGATATTGGCATGTTGATAAGGCGTGGCAAACACGAATCTCGTCACGCGTCTTCTTCCTCAATAGTGGTGTCGCCAGTACAGGAGATGCAATGCAATGACGAGTACAATAAAGCCGAGCCGCCAGTGCTGATTCCGGAGGAACCGTGGCCTCCATCCGTGGCTCAGAGCGAACCTGGCACGGAATCTAATAGTGGTGTTCAGTCGAGAGAAAACTATGATGTCGAAAGGAGTTTGGAGCGGTAAATATGCAATGAATTGTTGATGTATAAAATTATTTCTATCATTTAAAATATAAACATGATTTGTAATATTTAGAAATGCTGTACATAGAGACACTTTAGAGAAATTTAATTTTAAGTCAAGTATGTAAATTGAAGGGATCTCCTTTTAGATTGACAGCTTACGAGAACAATGGCAGCACGCGAAAATCAAGCACGACCTCGTCCGAGTGCCAATGGCGAACGAGTAATTCGAGCGATTGTCGAGTTTGCCCTGTTACACCGGAGAGGACCGGCGGACTGAAGTTGACCTTGCGCATGAAACGGTCGCCGGTGCTGGACGATATCGTAGAGTCTGGCACCAGTGGCCTGAGCGAGGATAGCTATGAACCAGAGTACGAGGTGTTGCGCGTCGAGGGACTGGAGAGGCGTAAACGTCGGAAGAAGCACAAGAGCAGGGATCGCGAGAGACGGCATAAGAAGTCGCGCGAATTGAACCTCGACCCGCCGCCGCCGCCCATGAAAAGATTACGCTTGATTCTCGGCAACGAGACACGCACCATCGATTTAACGCACTCTTAACAGCTATAATACCACCTGCCTCCGTTCCCTCGACTTGCCCCCTCCCTCTCATCATCATGACGCGCGTATAATATCGATTTCATTATGATACGTATAGACTATCTTTTTAATTAACGTAATTAAAAACAAAAAATCCAGAAAGTTAGGCCTCCTCGTCCTATGACATGTGACAGCGAGTTCATATCGAACTTGAAGATATTTTTCACAGATTAAACTTGATTTAGTGGTAGAACAAACATTGCTACAGTTTCTCCCTATCTTTCTTATTCTCTTTCATCTCTCTGTCTCTCTATCTCTCTTTCTCTCTTGTAGTTTCCGTTATTTAAATCTTTTAGCAGTTATATGTCTTATTCTTGTAACAACAACGAATCTCTGAGGGCCTATGGAGATGTCGTAAGCGACAAAACGCGTAGGTGGAAGAAATTTTAGGTCATGCACGTAAATGTTTCTCCCATGTAGAGTCAAATATCGCGTACAAATCAGAGCCATAGTACGTGAATACTTATCCAAGCCTCGTACAGTTCCATAGAGATTAATGAAATGCTCTAGCGTATACTGAAGAAATATTTCTACTTAATAATTCAATTAGAGCCAAGTTGAACATATAATTTTTTGAAAATTTTTCCATTCTTAACATGGGCGTACCCAAGATTTCAATAAAAAAAGCCAAAATTTATTTTCATACAAAATTTATTAAGATTCTTATATTGAAGTTAGGTTAAGTTTTCTTTAGTAAACTTTAGCAAACTTTTTTATTTCTTTTTTATCGCTAGCACCATTTTTCTATGTACATGTAGTATGCATAGTTTATTGAGGCAATTTTCTGATTGTTAACAGCAATTAGATTTTCACCCTTTGCAATGTACTGAAAGACTTTATAATGGTATTCGTTGTACACAATGGTATTCGTTGAGTTAAGGAAATAGGCAGGACATGCAGGAAGAAAGTTTCAGCTTTTTCTAACATCTGTTAGTTCCAATATTTTTTTAAGTTTTTCTCTTTTAAGATTTTAATCCCTCTTTATATAGGAATAAAGCGTTGGCCAAGGAGTATTCATTTTTTCGTAAAAATCATTTTAATTTAATTTTCTCCTTATCAAAATTTAGGGAGAGGGGGACAGGCATTCCTCTCTGCCTCTCTTTTGCGTACGCTCATAATTCTTAATATCGGATCATATAATTTTCAAAAAGTCTTTCTCTTTTCACAATTCTTTTTCTCCAACTAGCCATTTGGATAAACTATATTGTATATGCAACAGATTGTATTGATCTTGGACTTTGTGAGATAAACGTAGTTAAATTAAATCTTACAAATTGTATTTCAGTTTCGAATCCATTATTGCTACTTTCCAAAGTATTTCGGAATGGAGAAGGACGAAGGAGGAGGATCCCTATACTTATACTATGTATAATAATAATAATCTAATTGATTAAAAAAGATTTAGCTAAATATTAGATAGCACTTATAATCGCTATTCTCGAACGAAGGGTCAAAAATATCATGTGGAGAACATTGTAAATATTGCTTATACATATATTATAAGGAGTTTATATATATATATTAACGTATATATATATATAAATATATATATTCTGATTTTCGGTGTATTACAATGTCTTTCAATGCGAATCGCAGGCTGGCACCGCATTGCATATACCATTGTATACGGAATACACCGGTCACACGATACTGTAGTAATAAAATATAAGAAAGAGGATTTCATTCGCGGCAACGTTTTCGTTATATTACACGCCGTTAGAATATCAGAATGTCCACATCGTAAACGAGGGGATGAAACGCGCCCTTGCGCATGAGAGATCATCTGTTCCACATCACTTTTGTTCACAGACGGAACTACGATACATAAGAATTGGAGAAGTAAAACTTGCATTACTTAAAATTTTTTCGATATCTATCAAATAAAAAATTTATTTGATGCATGAATTTCATTCTACATCAAATAAATTATCAAATATTTTTATCTAATTTATTAACGAAAAAAATGCAGAATACGTGTTTTGCTTTTGTCAAGTTGGAAAGATAGTAATATCGCGTTCAAATGTTTTAGTAACGATATTAGTCTTTTCACATGATAATTTAATCGAGATTGATCTCCAGTGTATAAAAAGAATGTGACAAAGGAATATTACTTTATTTTCAATCTGGTTTCTTACGTTATTGGAACATTTACTTGACAGAAATCATTAAAATTTTCAAAATCTGAAGTGTGATATTGCATAATTTGGAAGAAGCCCCATATGAAGTAAAAGAGCGACGCACACGCGACACTTGTTCATTATATTCTGAGATTTGAAATGCCGATTTTACTTGATGAATGGGCCGTTACTGTTCAACGCCGATCATGGTTGTTTTTAATATAAGAATTGTTTTTAATATAAGAATTATATACGCGATTAACAAATAATAAAAAAGAAAATTCTTGTTACGTATCGAGCGAACTATAGAGAATCACGAGAAACGACTTGCTATTGTGTCATATAGCGATGAAAAACTACTGCAAAGAATACAATAGGTATTGTGTAGCTCATTGATTTTTTTTCTAGAGAAAATTGCTCGAGTGTAAAACACACAGTGCTATAGAAAAATTATTTGTATATTGATTGTACATTGAATTGTACATTAAATGATAATTGATTAGTCGGATAAAGATAATGAAAGTGTGGGATAATTAATTTTAATCAATATTTACCATCTAAATTGCTTTCATAATTAATGTTTATTATTTTACTAAATTTCTGAATGAGCAATCCTTGCTGAATACAATTTTTTCCTTAAGAAAAAAAGAGGCAACTATATAGTTATAATATTCATAGATCTTAAAAGAGATGTTAATTTCACTCGTTTTTCCTCTATACATTTTATATAAATATATCCGGAAAATAAATTCTAAAAAAATAATAAATCCACTAATTCACGATTTTTTAATGATCCTTGTAATTTTAATAATCCTTTGTCAACGTTGCGTGATCCGTAGCGGCCCATTTCGAGATATTTCCTACGAAATACATACGAGAGAAGATCTTCACTCGATTTTCCCTTTTACTCACTATTTGCAGGTGATTATGCGAGTCATTACGTGATCGACTCAAAGTGTTTTTTTTTAAACAAGAGAAGAGAAAGAAAAAAGGAAATGTGTGGACATCCCGGATATATAGGAAGGAAATTTCTCGAAACGTTTTCTTTTATGCACAACAAAAGTTTTGCGTCGCAACATTTATTTCTCGAATCACGATATATCATTTCCTTTGTGTTTTTTCTTTTAATTCGTCGCATGCGACGCTTTCTCCCCTATTCGTTATCGGCAGAATTTTTGTCTCACTGCCATTAGGAGAATGATGTTAATTCGTACGTTTCGATTAATCACTCGTGAGAATAAGAAGGATAAGAAAATCGTAAGTCGCACCCCCCTGCGCTGCAAACGATCGTTGTTATAGACAAATTTCGTGTATGTATCGTTGCGAATCGAGGAGGATAATATTTTGTGAGTTTCTCCGCCCGGCGAAGAATAAAGAAAGAAAAAAAAGAAGGAGAGAAGGAGGGTGACGAATTTCTTTTTTCTCTTAGAAGACTCGCGGCCGCCCGCGGGGCGCGTACATTGTAATTATACATAATACTTTATTTGTTGAGCGACAGATATATAGAAATGTACATTGTCATTATTATTTTCTACGGATTAAGGAACCATAATAAATGAAGCGCATAAACGTAATCAAGTTTCTCCCCATTATTTCAGACTCTGGCTATGTTCCTCTTGATGCCACAAACGCTTCGAAGCATTTGTTCATTTCTTTGATTGGTCTTTGATTGGTCAAAATTCCTTGTTCCGATTAATCAATCAAACGCTTCGAAGTATTTGTAGCGTCAAGTGGACCACAGCCACCATCTGTCACGTTATAAGTCAAAGAAAACATTTGAGAAACGCTTGCCTCTTTCACTGTAATATTTCTTTCCAAAACTAAATGAGAAATTGCGCCTACTAATACCACATTAAATTTCGCTCTATAACTTTAATAAATCTTTCTTCTATCCAAACTTCGCACGTTACGTATAAAGTAAATATCTTTATTGAGATGATTGATAAAATTAATGAAGATTTTAATCAAATTTAATTCGCGCCAATTTGCGCGAAATTCTAGTATTAAGGAAAGTGATTACTATTAAGTAATCACTTTTCTTAGTATTAGCATATTTTTCTTAACATTTAAATCTAAAGTTATTTAGTGTTTACTTTTTTTAAGTAACAGTTATCTTTACAAAGAATATTTTCTTGATAATAGTCTTAAAATACATTCATTTACTTGAAACAAGTAATTTACTTTTTTAAAATAAACTGTGTACACATAGAAAAATATAAAGTATTTGAATTACATATAAGTAAATATTATTTATTTTAAATATTTTAAATATTGAGTTCAAAGTTGAGTTCATTTATTTATATATGTAATCAAACAAAAGTTAATGATCACTAACGGGCAAATTAAAAAGGATTATTTGACATGTCATAATACTCATTTATTCAAGAGCATATACAATATATTAAATAATATCGAACGTTTCAACTGCATGGAGTCTTCTTCAGCAATAATAATCTAATTTTAAATTGACATTATATATTATAATAACAAATGAACCAAAATCAAGCGAGAATGGGTTGAGCTCAATTATTAAACGAGAGCCGAGATTGATGTCAATAATATTGCCAGATCGAAATATATAAAGGACCCTTAAAGGGGATTTCGTCAAGAACAGATAGGCCAGCATTATGGTTTTTCTTTACATAATTATATATTTCGCACCTCTCATTATCTCTGCCGTTCATTAACCAAGAAAAATTTTATTAATCTGACAATACTATTGACATTAATCTTGGCTCTCGTTTGGACTGAACCCATTTTCGCTATCGAAACGTTTGATATTTAATATACATATACACTTGAATAAATGAATGTTATAGCATATTAAATAATCCTTTTTAATTTGCTCGTTAGTGGTCGTTCATCTTTGTTTAATTACGTTTTATAAGTTTATATATTCGGAAATCTATCATATGTTTATTATAAGCATCAGATTTATTCAAAATATATTCTGAATCTAATAATTTAATACTTCGATCAAGAATGTTAAATTAAAACAAATTCGATTTGCTTATTATTCTGATTTTTTTCGATAATATTTTATAATATTTTTCGAAAAAAAATAAAAATTCTTTCTTTAAGATGATAATGAGTTTTTTTTAAATACTTTTAAGACAACTATCAAGAAAATATTTTTTGTTAACCAATACTAAAAAAAAAAGTAATCGCTTTCCTTAGCAATAGAATTAATATTTTTCTGTATGTAGATTCAATCAATCGAGTCATCGATAAGTTTGTCGCCACTTACACAGTGTTGGCCGTGTTTTATTAGTGGACCAGCTAGAAGTGATAAATAATGTTTATACTCAGGCGGATACTAACAATGTACCGTCATCTACTAAAATACACGGCTCTCGCACGGCTTTCCGGAAAGTTGATACAGTTCGACCAACTTTTCTTCTATTATTGCGAAGCGCGCGAACAGAGCGAGGAGCAGACAGGACTCGTTCGCGGGAATTGACTGTTCATCAGATAGGGAATAAATCCGTGTATGCATTCCGCACGCGTACATTCTGCGGGCGTGGATGCTGCGGGACGGAATTTTAACGCGACTTCCGGACTTCTCTCGCACGACCGATCAAACGGGAACGTATCGCCTTGTAAATACGCGATCGCGTGTATAATGTCGCGAGCACGTCGAGAATGCTTTCCAAGAAACGTTGGTTGACGCATAAAACGCTCAGCGTTTGTACAACACCGTATAATTATCTAATTTCGTTCTGCATAAATAATTTCGCGAAAGAAAGGCGGCATATATTCTTGTGTCGATTTAAGTTTTTCCAAGCGAGAGCTTATCTGCTTCGATTTTTCCGACGCGATTCGAAGACAATGGATTGACATCGCATCGCAAACTTCTTATTAAGACTTTGACTTTCCTGCGAGTAAAATTGGTTCAAATTCGCTCACGCAGACACGACGTGGTAAATTAATTTCCCTTGCCCCGTTTACGTTGCCGCAGCCGATCTATCAGGATCCATTCGGTGTCAATCCAGCGTCGGGACCGCGGGAGCGAAGGGATGCGATTAAAAACTCTTTCCAATCACTCTTTCAATCCTCTGGCGTCAGCAACGGGGATCGAAATGAGAATCAGGCGAGCCTGTTTGCCGTCGCGGAAGAGGAGGCAACGGCGTTCGCCTCGTCGTCGGATAATATTAAATCGCCGGCGTGTACGCCTATTATTGCGTGACGGTCGGTTACGGGTGGCGTCGAGAATGCTGCTGTGTGTTGACACGCACACATCTCCTCGGGTGTGACCTACATGGTTCCATTATGTAGTGCAAGTATACCGCCGTCGTAGATAGACAACGCGCGCAAAGAGGGTCGATCTCTCGCGGCAAGTTTCCTCAGCATGGCGTTTAGCAGTCAGGGACGTTATCCGCCGACCGATCGTATATTTAGGGAAGACACCGGAGGTAGACCGCACACTGCCGGACCGCGGTAGCTGCGGCAGCGGATAGGAAGCGGTTACCGGGGAAAGGTTCGCAAATTCTCCGCGGCACCGTCAGCCCCTAGAAAATAATTGCTCTACCCGATGTTGAAACATTGACAAACGTACGTATTACCGAATGTCGCCGTTCTCATGTTGAATTGACAAATTAAATCGACAGTTGATTAAAATGAAACGTCGCACTGTTTGTAGGGTTGCGCTCAGATAACTTAAAAAATTATCTACATAAAGACAAGATGTAAAATAAGAGCCCTTTAAATAATTCAATCTGACAAGAAAAGTTTCTCTTTTAATTTAGATCAATATGTAAATAAAAATCAAAAGTGAGAAAAATATAGAGGAAATATACATATAATTTACAATTTACATTATAATGACTCTGACAAAGTTCTTTGTAAAAAATTTCAAATTACTTATAGTTTTGGAGTAATTTTTACATAGCGCTATTTTCTAATCTGTGTAATCTGTTATCATTAAAAAAAATTTTGTTAGAATAATTGGTGACTTGGAGATTGAAGTTAAAGAGGTTGAAGCAATATTTTATACCTCTTGTTCACATTAACTTTAATAATTTAAAATTTAACACTTTTTTTTATCTAAAATAAAGATGGAGATAATATATATTCTAATAATTTAAATAAAAATAAGATAAATTATTTTTTCATGTAGATAATTTTATATAAATAATGGTCAATATAACTGGTAACGAGCGTTGATATCAATATTTTTACATAGTGGAGTGATATTGAAAATGCCATCGCGGTAATTAGATATCCATTGATTTGAATCAATTCATTTTGGAAATATTTCCCTTTATCACCGACAGTGATATTTCATACTTTTTATAATTTCCAATTAATATACTTACAATTTAATTCGACACATTGATCAATCAAATTTAATACTATTAATAGTTATTCGCTCAATTTTTTTCCCTACAGCACGAATACTAGCGGATATTGCGAGACAGTTCTTATTTTGTCGCGTGGCAGTCGCACTGCCAGTGTTCTTTTTTTTACGAATAATATTTCTGTCTCTGCGACTTTACATAATATCAAGAAAGAGAGAGAGAGGGCGTGCGGCAGAACCGAAGAGAGACTTAAACTGCCCGTAAACTGATATTTCTTACGGCGTAATTTCGTGATCGATCGTACACATTCTATAAAAATACGCGTCCCTTACGCGGTAATACTTGATAACAATAATAACGTTAAGCGACACTTCTCGCTACATTTTATTCTAATTTCTCTGAGGCATAATGTGTGTGCTTCTTTATAAATAATTATCATCTGATAAATTTTATCATCTGATAAAATTTTAATTTTATTTGTGAAGTTAATATTAAATTCAACTTTCTATGTCGTGTTTTACTATGATGATAATAATATTCTTGATCATTTTTCTTCTTATCTACCATAAACAATGTTTGGACAAAATATTATTACTCACAATCTTGATTTAATTTGATGTTGTATTTATTATTACTTCAGTTATTATTTGATCGATACTTCTTTAACAGAATTTTTATCTAAAGATGTAATTCTTTTGGGATGTAGAAAGATTAAGAACGAGGTATTGGCACGTGAGATGAAAATAGAGCAACAAGCTTATTTGATTTTCGATTTCCCGTTTAGTAAGTAAATTTCGCTCTCGTGTAACGCTAAACGATGGAATTTGCACCCTTAAAATGGATAGGACACGAAAAAACCAAAATTCATAGGAAAACGTGAACGGTTATCTCGTTTTAACTTTTTCTTTCTACGAAACTCACCGTATGTTCACGCTTTGCGTTTTAAACAAATCATTATAAAACGGTAATCGCATTTTCCACATTTTGTGAGGAATGAAAATATTCATGCGATATAAGAGTTAGATAATAGTTATATACATTTAAATACATCTTACATTACTTAAAAATAATTGCGCGTGTGAAAGTTAATTATAAGAATTTTATCTTAGTTAATTTCCGTATCGCAGAGAGCCGACACAAGTATATATCAATTTGTATTAATTTTAATTTTACCGTTCTCTTCTTTTTTCTATCTCCCCCTCGAAGGAGACAACGATAATCGCGTTTCATTGCAAAGGGCGAGAGGATGTTGGAGGACGGTGTGCGACAAAGAGCGAGGCGTTCTTTGCTAAATCATCCGCCTCTGTGCCCCGCGAGCCACGAAGAGTAAACTCGGCAGTCCCCCCTTACGCGGTGTGCGCGATCGCGAAAGTGGGTCGACTGAAATGGGTCGAAAATAAATTTTTCCAACGACCACCGTCGTCGTCGTCGCCGTCGTCGCCGTCGTCCCACCGAGGAAGTGTTTTCCTTACACGCGTGATCCGCCGACTCGCGCACATCCCACCGGTTTTCCTTCCGTCTCATTACCCATCTCATTTCTTTTCTAATCCTGTACGCTCTAATTGACGAAAATCTCACGAGGAGAGTAAAATTCTTTTTTTTCTCCTTTAATTACTATGTCTAAAAAAATTCAAGAAAAAAAGGACGTTTCTGATTATTCCTGGTGCAAAAAGTATATAAAAAAAGATGTAATCAAGTTCATAGAAGAAATTACACACGAATGCAATAATATAGTAACTTTGTCAATAATGGTAGAGAGTAGTTACTAGCTCATAGGAAAAATTTGCATTAATTATGTAATTATGTAGTTTGCATTTAAGTTATATATCTTTGTAATTATGTCATATCTATTTCTCAGATCTTATACCGGTTTTGTTATAAACTTTTTACTAATCTGATTTATATTTACACAGATTAATTCTTAAGATCCAATCGTAAGTATTTCATTCTAATTTCTATTCTTACAAGTTTTCTCAAAATTTCAAAATAAGTATAGTATAATTAAATTATACTATATTTCATTTAAAAAAAAGTATAGATATGTGTTTTAGAAGCTTAAAAGTATATTCATGAATTTTTTGAACCATTTTAAATAGATGAATTGAACGCGTGTTATTCACGATTGCGGCAATAATATAATAGCCCTTTATCACAATGTATCGTAAGGAATAATAATTAATTTCGTACATAAATAAAATAAATAATATAAGTTTGTATTATCTAGATTGGAAGATAAAAAGTTTCGAATCTAGGTTCCGCGAAACAATATATAAAGTTTTACTACTGCGTTGCGTCTGACTGCAAGTGTCACGTGCTACTGGCTACTCCCTATATGGTCTTTACCACTTGTCTGATTTCTGCTAGCAATAACTACTGACATACCGGCGGTATACACGAAGAAAGGACTCACGACACGTTTGTAAGTTATTGTTGAGAACAATGCGAAAATAAATATCCTTATAAATTTGACAAGTAAATTTAACATGCAAGGGTGAGAAGGGTGAGAAGTGCTCTTCTCAGTTTTCTTCAAGCATCCCACTTAAAATCCGTCACTGCTCCGACACGGGAGCTGGGAGCACAACATTCGCTACAGCCATCCTGCACGGCTATAGCGCTCGCACGCGCTCGCGTCGCCTCGCGGCGCGGC
>QKQZ01081569.1:0-15099 GCA_003595255.1 Solenopsis fugax | reverse complement strand
GTCCTCCTCCGCGTTGCCGCCAAGATCGATGGATGTTCCGTGAGAACTCGTCGACGCGAACTCCTTGATCCTGTCCCCCGTAAAGTCGCCGCACGCGACCTTGTCGTGCCTCTCGCGGGGTGCAGAGTCGTACGGAGGATTTACGAGATCCACGTTCGAGCACGGGCAACGCGTTTTACAATGACGGTAGAACGTCGGATGTGCCGGTTGCGGGATCCGTTCTATCGTTCTGACAGCTTCGCCGTTGTCCGTCGATCTCGACGCTACGTCGCATCTGCATTCGAGAAAAGGGAGTGATTTTACGTGATGTTTTTAATACGTTCCATGCCGCACCAATTTTATCGACTTGTCATCTAGAATGCTGCGTGGATCATCGATGACCAGGGTTGGGTAGTAGTTAGTTAAAAAGTTAAATAAAAAAGTTAATTACTTTCAACTTCACTTAGTTAAATGAGCTCATTTTTAACTTTAACTAGTTAATTTTAATACACAAACTTTTATTTATTAACTTTTTTCTCAGTTAAAAATATATTTCTATGTAGAAGAATAAAACATTTCCATATGAAAAAATAATAATTCTTTGTTATTTCACATGAACTTAATTTACAAATAAAATGTTAAATTTATTTGATAATCCATGGTATTATAATTGTATTGTTTAAGAGTAAGCTGATTTTTTTTAAATTACGACATTGTAATTTAACACAAATATGATTTTCAAAAAATAATAATTTTAACCTTTAATTTAATCTTAACACAATTTTTAACGTAACTAAATTAATTTTATAAATCATTAATTTTAATTTAGTTAAAAAAGATATTAACTTATCCAACCCTGTCGATGACCCTTGGTATCGAAATTTTATACTGATAATTATATACGAGGTTTCAGGAAATATTTTAAAATTGTTTTTTCATAAAATATCAAATGGCCTGATCCGCACGGGATATTGTGTTAAGGAGAGGGCAGTCCCTGCAAAGTAAATAAAATTTGAAAATGTGTTAATATTAACACTTCAAATAAACTATATACATATGTAAAAGTTGTTTGAATAAATTATATTTTTATTCAATAACATAGTTTTATAGTTTATTTACTCTATTTATTATTAAAAATTTAATTATTTTTTACAACAGTAAGAAAAATCTTAATTTTTTTTGTGCAAGTACTTTAAGTATTCAAGATGATTTATACAAAATTTTATTGTGATTGTTTAGTTATTTTGTAAATAAATAAAATAAATAAATAAAGTATGATTGAAAATAAATAAATTTTGTTTATTTTACAGAACTGATATCTGTATCACAATGAAACTTTACATAAACCTTGATATTTGAAGTACTTAAATAAAAAAATTCAAATTTTTCCATCATTTCTTATTTCATTATTAATTATATTTCCGGTTGACCGGTTTTGCAAACCCATTTTTACGATCGGCGTCCGATGACGCGAACTCTCTGCTCGGCACGGTATCGACCGCATCTCCGCCGCTGCACTCGTCCCGCAGCACCGAAATGTCCTCGCCAGCGTTTCTTGTCCGGCAACAACTGCAGCTGATCTCTTTACCGCAGAAACCGTCGTAGTCGCGGCTCCACACGCTCGCCGGGCAAACGTGATCGGATCTCGAGTTGCATGCGCGTCTCACCAGCGTGGAGCTCGATCTCGCTTGATTGATGGGCCCTTCGCGGCTCGTCGCGGTTTCCTGCGTCTGTGAAATGCGCATCCGTCAGAGACACGATTAATAAATCGTCCTCGATACGGCCAACGTGAATCGTGACGCGAAATCGGGAGGAAACGGGATGGATCTGGTCTATTTTAGTTCAAGTATAAAAGCTGTGCACGGAAAACTTAATTCTTTTATTATGCAATGATAATCTTCTATATAAAAAAAAATCTTTGTTGCATGGACAGGTGTAAACCTTTGTATTTCCACGTTCGACGACGTTTTCGAGACCAAAGTCCTTCGGAAATTTGCGTCGGGCACGTCGAAATGCGATCGCCGCTGCGACAAGCTGATGAGACGACGACGGGCAAAGCGACATTACCGAAAAGCGATTATGGTCGTTGCGAGCATTCCTGTGATGTGGTAACCGATTCAGGCGGTAGCCCTGATTACGATGATCGATTCTGGAAATTCGGAATTCGAGACGCAGCCTTGCCGCCTGTTGTCCAATGAAGCGCAAAATATTTCCCGCGTAGAGAAAGGTTACCGATCAATATCGCAATCGGCGCGTGTAATTTGTCAATTCATACGCGTGTGTGGCATCAGTGGCATGGTCGTCCGCGTTAGCTTCACCCTGCTTCACCCTTGACGATCTGTGGCGACATTTAAAAAGATCATTTCTGCGTATACATGTTCCATTTAACAAATATCTTAAAATTCCCATCTTGAAATAATTATTAATACCTTGAAGAAAATTACATATTTTAAGAATTATATCCAACGCATTGTAGTAAACATTAAAATTGAAGCCATCCCTCTCTATCATCTAGCGAATTTCGAACGGAGCATGTTGCTCCTCCGAAATTAATAGCGACGCTTCAAGCTGCGCGAATACGCGGCAAAAATTCTCTCTCGAGCTTTCGCTTCCGGAGGAAGAATTCACCGCGACGACAGCGATACAGCGCGTCTCGCTATCCGGCAAATTAAACTTCCCCGAAGTATCGGGTACGCGGTCGCATAACACGACGGAGGCTGCAAGTTTTCTGACGTAGCGGCTAACAGCCGGATCCGGATAACGAGCGAGTCCTGTGGGCTACCGGCGGCTTTATCGAATTTGTATCGAGCGGAATTTCGCCCCCTGCCGTCCCTCCGCCTGCCCTGGAACACGGACTTGCCTTGGTCAGGATTTGATCGCCGCCGCTGTTACCCCTCCAACCGTCCACCCGGCGGCGTTTAACGGGGCTAATTGCGACGATTGCTTGCTGCAAATGGAAACGGTGCGGTTTTACCGCTGTTTGCCAAATCGCGTCGACGTGGAAAACGGCAATCCGTTCCGCGCGGCAGAAACGCAAAGGCCGTCGATATGAAAGAGGCTACTTAATTGGCAATAACGATTTATTATTGGCTTTGCATAAAAAACTGCATACATTGTTACACGTGTTACATATCTATATCTCTATACGTAAATGGAGAGATGGTACAGTTTCAACGCCAGAAGAAACACAAGGTGGATTATCATTCGCGTGCGAGTATGCAAAACAAATAATCGGACACGCAATGATAGAACTGTTTGATCAAAATAACATTATTATTCATTCTCAATACATACATATATACACATGTGTATATATGTATGTGTGCTATGTACAAAAATCACATTCCTTGCGTAATCGAGATGAACTCTACAATTAATAAGTAACTATCTCGTCAACATGGCGTCATTTTTATCATGTAATCTTGCATTATCTCTCTTTCTTTCTCTCTCTCACTTTCACTCTCTCTTTCTCTCCCTTAGCATACAGAATTTAAATTATACAGTATAAATAATCTAACATTTTTACAGATTTTTACATGTTGTTCAGCATTTTCCCTCCTTGAAACAGATTATTAAATAACTACCGTAAGGAACACACAATTGAATGCAATAAACACGATGCAGTTCCAATTATTCGTATCTATGTCAGATCCTTGCAGCTTGAGTCTCATTGTCTCGTTATATTATCATGGAAACATCACTTATCAAGTTGTATCATCGTCAAGAAACACCGCCTATAGTTTTATAACTTTCAATTCATCCACGGTGGGCAGGACGTTGGTGGCTGATATGTCTGTGAGATTGGCACCTGATAATGCTGCATCGCTTGTGGAAGATGCTGCGGCCGTGGTTGTTGATGATGCGGCGGCGGTGGCGGCGGCGGATTGCAGATTGACTGCATCAATGGATGCGCGTTGTAAGGCGGCGGTTTCGTCGTATAGGGCGGCATTTGATTGTACTCGACGTTCAACGGCTGCTCTAACGCAATGTTCTGAGTGGGGGACCGACTACCGTCAGCGGAACCTGGGAACAGCGTCACCACGTCCTTGAAAGTTTTTAAATTGTCACATATCGTGTGTACAAAAATAACAAATTTTTTATCTTTAACTTTTATTTATATCGAGAAAAAAACTAATATAAAGGAAATGACGATGAGGAAAATAGTGTGTTTGAAATTCAAGATTTTGCCTACCTCTTGACCTGATCTGAGGTGGAGGCATGTTAATAGGAGGTAGTCCAGGACAGACTGTGGGAGGTTCCCCTTCTCTTGGAATTGGTGGTGGTCTACCCCAAGGAACTCTCACATGATGACTTTGCCATGGCGCCTGCGGCGAAGGTGGAGACGGTAGAGGTGGACCGTTGCCGACATGAATATTTCCAGATTCGGTCATTTCATTTCCTATTTACAAAATAATATTATACAATCTAAACTTGCATGGCAAATATAAAATTTTTTACGATATGACGACATATATTCATCAAACGTACCTGAAGATAATCCTGCAGGCTTTTGGTCCAGATTCCGTTTCTCACCTAAACGATTAAAATGCATGATATAAAGGGAAAAATATGATACACTCTTAAGTACTATACATAATGTTGTATTTAACATGGTAAATTATGCGATGAAATATTGTAATATAATAAGAAACTTAAAAATTCTCGTTATAGCCAGCGAAACACGCATACACGCATAATTAATCTTGACGGTTCCAATATTTATTGAATATTGTCATTCACGAAAAAAATGTAAAATAAATTTTTTTCTGAATTTTGATGCAAATCTAATTGTAAGATTGTATTTGTATTATAAGAAGACTGCTGTGCCGGTTTTCATCTTCTGCTTGAGACGTATCACTGTAGCAATAAACAGAAAAATTTAGTTTTCTAAATTCGAGTCTAATCTTATAAGACTAAATTAAATATTAGGACAATATTTCACGCCATTAACCATTGCCAAATCAGCGGAGCAATTTGGCAATCGCTATTTGAGTCTGAAAGCAAGCAATGCAATTTTTACATTTTTATGTGTATTAGATGGTTACCGCTTATCAATTACACTCTAAAAATTTGAAATCACACAGTTATTTGCTATCTGAATATAATTTAATCGTTAAAACTATATATTCTTCAAATTTCTTCCACTTTTTCCATTACAGATAACTGCTCAAAACACTGCAACATTAAAAACCATGACATTAGATAATATATACAAGTTATTTGTATTCCATATTATATAATCTATAACATTAAACATATATATCTATTTAAATGTAGTGGTCTATATTCCTCCTTGGTAGTAATCTCTGATGTTTAACCTAAAAAATTATAAAAGTCTGAGGCATTGAACTTAAAATGGTAATATCAAAAATACGTATAATATGCCTTAACATAACCCTAATAATAACAAGTATGGTTAATACCGGATAAACAAACACTGAAGTAGAAAATCACAGGTTACACTTGCATCTGAAAATGCAGATATATTTAATAAAAAGGGCACTATAAAAAAGCATTGAAATTAATATATTTGAGACACCTTCGCAACTGTATAACACGTGCAGAGCTTTTTTGTCTAATCTAAAATAATAATAATAAATAAATTTAAAGATAACTATATTAAAGCATTCTATGCAATATGGAATTGCGATAATCCATGTTATTTCCAGATGTCCGTCTCTGCAGGTATCCTCAATAAATGTATAAAAAGCAATTTGCTAAGACATAAATCAAAAGATCAAGGAAAGTTTTGTGATATGCTTACCGCAAAATATTATTTACAGTAATAATATACTACGGTCTAAGAGTATTAAGAAAATAATGCTAGATATCTATCCGAAATATATTTTATTTTCTAAAGTTTATTTTTGATACGCAAAAATTAGCCAATATATAATAAATTAGCCATATGAGTGTATATTAGGTAAAAATTACCAATAACAAAGATGTATTTAAAAAGGAATCCAGAATCTTGAGTAAGTAATTAAAGATAAACGCCCTTCAAAAATACAATCTTTTTATTGGCATATTTTTTATATTCTACATATGTTACATCTTCACTTTCCAAAAGATATCCAGCAAATTTTCAGGCTAAATACTCTTAGTTACAGACCTGGATGTGGAGGTGGCATTAGCATCTTGTTGCGATCTCCATGTGGCAGACCCGCAGGTGTGGGTGATGGGCCATGTAAGACTTGCTGTTGTCGATCACCTTCTCTGCTTAAACAATGCAGGTGCGAATTATTAATTCCAAAATAACGATTGTACAGAAACGTTTCAAGCATTAAGACAAAAATCACCTGATGCACACCTTCGGATACTTCTGAAATATGGAAAATACCTGGTTTTACCAGATCACAGTTAATGACGTCGAAACTTACATTTAGAATATTCTTAAGAACGTAATTGTAATGTCGCATAGAACATTATAATATACGTTCAAATAATTTGTGTGTGATTAACTTCTATTCTGCAAAGTGACAACTATATCGTCGCACATTCCGTCTCTTTTGGCTCATTTCTTATACTAAAGAAACATATAATTGGTGATTCTGGCAAAAGCTGTATTTAGTGATTCTAATACAGAATTATGTATGACATGAGGAAAATGTAAGTATATTATTATCTTTGCATTTATATTTTGCAAAGATAATAAAATAGTATATCTTTAAAAGTCTATAAAATCATGCAAAATTCAAGGAAAAGAATAATATTGTGTGAAGGAGCAAGATATACCCATAACTACAAAATTATTAAACATTTATGAATAAAACAAAGTTCCATCAAATTATTTTCAAAAGCTGATTTCAGCTTAAAAATAATTTATATCTCAACATATGGATATATCTGGATCTTACAGTTAATAATTCTTTTCCATACAATTATTAACTTATTAAATTTTGAACAATAGCAATGTTATATTCTGCGAATAAAAAATATTTATTATAAAAATCTTATGAAATACTATATTTAAATTTTTATTTTCTGCACGTTTAATATTATTGTGCAACACCTTATAATGCAAAAGCAGGTTTCTGTAAAAAAAATGACAATGATGACTTACATTTTCTTCATGTAATTCTACAATAATTTACAAATTTGCACTTGCTACAAGTGAAGCGTAAGCGATCTGAAGCAGTTGTTTCTTTATCAATTTCTTTCTTCATATCGATAAAGTTCTTTCTAATCTTCTATTAAATTCATTGCACGTTTACGCTACAGTATCCTATGATTCTGAAAATCATCAGCTTTTTTAGTAATATTTATTTAGAATTGTACACTTGGTAGACGAACTTTATTCAAACATACAAGTTTTTTCCATCCGGTCTACCAAGGTATAGCTAGATATATTAAATTAGTATATAAAGTTACGTTAATTATTTACTCCTCTATTATACATAATAGTATGTACATAGGTACATGCAACAGTACAATATATTTTATACAAGGAGTATATAACGTAACTTTATTAAAATTACATTAATTTATACATTATTGCGCAATTCTATAAATGAAAATAATTATATTCTCTCTTTCTTCGACTTACCCTGTGCCGTGCCGTTGTGCAGGTAACGGAGCACATTGGTACGGTGGTGGCGGTGGTGGTTCCTGTGACATACATTTTAAGAGATTTGTAAAAAATACCGTATGATTTCCGTCATATATTTCAATGTGATATGCATATATTTGCAGACACTCTACCTGACCTCCCTCAACGTCTGAAAACCTTCTCTTTACTCCGTGAGATTTTTGCTGCTCTGGCGAATCAGGTTTCTGCTCAAATTGCTGATGCGGCGGTTGCATCGCGTAATGCACTTGCGTCGATATATGACCGTTTTGATATTGTATGTGTTGAGGATGATATTGTATTTGAGCTTGAACTTGTGGTGGAGGTACGTTATGAAGAGGTATATTCTGCGGCATTTGCATCTATAAATAATTACGAAGAATCTTACAATGCTTGTATTTTTCACATTACGGAAAACAAAGATACTGAAATGTCAAGCATTATTACCTGCAATTGCCCTTGTGGTTGTGGCATCTGCTGTGGCTGTTGAGCTTGGTACAGCCATGGAGCATTTTGCGGTGGAGGCGGCTGCGTTGGTGGCGGTACACTGGTAAGAATATTCATAGAATTCGGCATCTGGCTGATTGACGGCGGTGGTACTATTTGCGGAGGGGGTACCGGCTGCGGCAACGGTCCCTGTTCCATTGGACCCTCCTGTTGATGCTGAATTTCGCCGCCGGGAGGAAGCGGCGGTTGTGGATGATGTTGAGGAGACTGAGCGTTAGGTACTAAAAAAGTTTGCGATGGCGGTGGAGGTATTTGTAAATGGAATGGCGGTGCGTGACCTTCGAATTGCGGAGGTAATATATGTTGAGCGACAGCTTGAGATTGTTCATGATTCTGTTGCAATTGAGGCGGAACAATGTGCTCGCCAGGCTGTAAGACAAACTGCGTTTGTGACTGCGATACAGGTGCCTGTACCTGTTGATACTGTATTTGATAGGTTTGCGGGACAGGAGGAGGTGGTTGATTCGGCGGAAAGTTCGGCGGTGGGAAATGAAGATGTAACAACGGCGGTGGCGGTTGCTGCGTTATATTGAGCGGCGCCGCGGGTGGAGGCTGTTGTAAATTGACATTAACGGTCTCGATAATTCCTTGGGACGGCGTAGCGGGCCTCTGCATATTCGGTTGCGTATATACATACGACACTGCCCCGCTCACTGGCGCGTTATTGCTCGTTATGAAGCTCTGCTGCGCAGGATTCTGCGGCGGTGGTTGACTCATGACATACATTTGCGCCACAGGTTGTGGCGAGGACTGCGATCCTTGAATCCCCTGGATTTGTAATGATTGACCCGGATGTATTTGATATTGAACTTGACTTACTGTTGACGGAGGACCGATTAATTGTACTTGTCCAACAGGTGGTGGCGGCATGAAAGTTTGCATTTCCTTCAATAAGAGTATTCATTTATGTTACAAAATTCATTTTTCTCAAATAGCTTTATGTAACACCACTTGATTTGAGTTTGATACCTGAGCTTGTGGAGGTGGAACTAATGGTCCAGTATGAGGCGGTATATGGACTCCTGGAGGAGGAACTGATACACCAGGTCCTGGCGCACCAGGTCCTGATGCTACGGTAGCCGTAAGAATTGTTGCAGGCAATGTTACAACATTACTTTGCGAATGTTGTATAATATCTATTACATAAGACATAAAATATATATAGAAAAATGTATATCTTTCAACTTAAAATGTATTTTTGCAATAGTCATTAATATGATTTGTATATCCTACCTTGATGTTGTATTGCTACTACATTTGGCTGACCTAAACTACCAATATTCATAGTTTGGAATTGTGCTGTAAATAGAAAAAAAAACATTGATGTGTAAATAGTCAGTACAATAGTTAAAAATTATTTGTTATAAATGGTTAAAGACAACAATAATTATTGTTCGAGAAATTCCCTTATTTATCTCATACTTAACCGCTTCTATTCTAGCACAATCGAAGAGTTGACCATTCTATTCAATCATGAGATATTGACTGTGTTGGCATTAAATTTTTCAAATAATCGATTTTATGACCGCTATTCGAGCATTGATTGGTGGCGAAAACAAAGTGGTAATCAATCCAGTTACTCTCAAAGAATGTGACGATTTCATTTTGGTATAGCCAAATATTCAATACAGATCACTGCGAGGTCAGATTCGTACCAAAGCGCACGTCTCAGATCGAACGGAACATTTGTCGATACTCAATCTCAGCTATCAGCAACGTATCACTTGTCGAGAATAACAAGAGTCGCACTTAACGAGTTCGCGAATTTGGTGTTAAGAACTTAAGAAATAAAACTTTTATTCCATTCGATTTGACTTAATTTCGCTTCCAAAGTTCCGAAGAAATGGCCACAATCATTATCTTAATTTTGTAAATTAAAGAGAATAAATACGTACTTTGTGATTGTTCTATAACTTGTTGAGGTTGTACTGGTGGTGGCTGTTGTTGAATATAAGTCTGTAATTCGGACTGTATTGTTTGTATCAAATTAATTGCCAATTGTCTTGCATTTTGCAGTGCTTCTGGTTTTGGATGCCTAAAAAAATAATTTTATAAATTATAGCTTATCTGATTATAATTACTTCACATAAAAAAATACCAGACATTCTTACTCTATGTATAAGTGAAGTGGTTCTGGAGATTCTGCTCCCAAAACTGGATCAATAAACTGAGATCCTCTACCTCTTAAGGTTACATTCGCTCCAGTTTCGCCTCTAATATAAATTAAATTTGCATCACCGATACCTAGTATTCGCCCGCGTAAATCAAAACCTTGTGGTGCATTCTCGATACCAACGCAAATCTTTTCCTAATAATTGTAGTAATAATTGTACATCAGTCAATAATGCATAAGAAAACGTATTGTAATTTTAAATGATATGAATACAAAATGTTACTTACTATACTTGTAACTCCAGAATGTAAGCTCATAAGAGGTGGTGGAGCATTTGTGAATCTGCTTGGTCTGTTTAGTGAACTCTGGTGTTCCGTTTTAATAATTTCATTGATCTTTTGTATTGCCACTGTTAAAATAAAATATCTATTAAGTATTTAAATCAATATTAAAATATTAAAAAAGCAATACGTACAATCAACATTGTGTTTTGTATGTCCCTGTATGTAAAGATACAATGGCCTCTCATTTGGACAACGCAACTTTTCTTGTTCTGTCATAAAACGCCCACGTGTTGATACAGTTGCTCCTAAAAGTTAATATATAGTACATAATATTGATGTATTATTACATAACATTTATGTAAAGAGCATACAATACAAGATGAAAAGAAAATTTACCTGAATACGAATTAATTTCATCTTGCGTGTAGCCCTTAGTAAGCAAGGTTCTAGCACTGGGTGGTGTCTCGTTAATCTCAAATTCCCATGTATACGTTTCTCCATTTTTAAATGCTGCATTTGATGCTGTTATCTAATTACAAACGATATCAACTTTACCCCATATCAATTTTAAAAAATATTAAAGTCATTCGCGTAAATCACATGTGCAATACGTACCTTATTATTGGAGTCAGAACCTCTTATTTTTCCCTTAGCCATAGAGATAAAATGTATGCTACTGGAAGCAATGTGGTAATTCTCATGACCCCAACATTTTCGTGGGCTGCGAGTTTAAATTAAAAATAAGCCAGCAGCTAATATGAATCCAGAAAAGAATATATATTGCAACAATTTACCTCAGCACGCGCCATAAAGTACTGCCAAACACCAAAGCTCGTAAGTCATTAGAGCGATAGGTTAGATCTCAGCGTAACGGGAACTGATAGTCCACACATCCTAAACGCACACACTTTGTAAATATTTCAGTTGCATTGAAGTCCTACATCGATTATGTATTTCTTACGAGTCGGTAGTTAAATATTGTTTGTCAAATATGATAAAAATTTACTCGATCGTAACAATCACCATAGACTTTCGCGGATAAAAAGGCTGGAACGCCTTTTCGATGATTTTCGGAACGCACCTATATTTCAGAAGTGCGACTCATGCAATTCCAGATTCGCAAGGGACGGGGACTATGCAAGTGGTGCGTGGTGCATCATGCGCAGGACCTGCGCAATAAACAGTTACGACAGCTGGCTGTCAAATCAAAGCTGTTATTCAAAGAAATTAATGCGTAAAATATTTCAATAGTTTAGAATATTTTTCTGTAAATTTTTCTCTGTAAAAAAAGACCTTTTTATTTCTAATATTACCTTATCGCTAACAGAAAATAATCTTGAAAAATATTTAATATTTTTTAATACATGCTCTATTTTAATAAAAAAAAAGACAAGACATTATAAAAAGGGTAACGATATTTATGTTGCCAAAAATATTTTGCGGAATAAATCTATTTAATTATTTAACATTACATGTACATCTTTCCTATTTAAAATTAAATATAATCGCAAATAAAATCGTACATACGCGCTATCTCGAGGAAAACAATATCGGACTTACGTCTATGAAATACGCTTATCTCTAAAAATGCTAAGGATAACAATGTTATCTCATTAGCTAGCACCATTTATTATTAACAAAAATCAAAACTTTAAATGTTTTCTTAAATCGCTAAGGAAATACATTAAGTTCTATCACAATTTAAATAAATCGTCGAATAAATAGATACAGATATTTTATTAGACAATAAAAAATGGTACTTTATATTACTTTCGTTCGACTATTTTTCGTATTTAGTTGCAGTAACAAGATTCTGTCGGGTTCTACATTGCATTGCATATTGCGTGACTACCAAAATACTAACTTTTACTAAAAAATACTCCACATGTTTTAGGCTTTTATTGCGTTAATTATCTTTGCATTGAGAAGTGCTATATATTTAACTATCTACAATTTCAAATCATACCGATATACATATTCTGAAAGAGAAATGTTAGGCAAAATCAGAGTGCACATGATTGATCTCCTTCTTGCACTTATTTTCATGATTTCTTTTTTTTAACATTGTTATACAACTATATTTTTGGTTTTCACGAATCTCAATTAAAACGATAGAAAAATAGATTATACATCTCCAATACTAAACATCGATCTTACTTGTACAATTAATTAATAATTAACGTATCAACTACAGTTGATATATTCAAACAATCTTACAAATCTGAAAGACGAATAATATATTCCATTATTTTTGTTGAAAGATCAAAATACATATAATAGCATTGTTGATGTATTGCAAATACTCTTGTAAGATTGGCGTATCTCTGCGAATTTATTTAACACTTATATCAAACCTATTTATTTAATGAAATCAAGTGGCATTATCTAAAATTATGAAAAAATCTTGGGTTAATTCCTTTGGCATGCCCATAGATCACTTAAATCAAATCACTGCTTTAAACGATCACAAGATATATAATTGATAAAATCCTTTTCACGTAATTTATGTAATTTATCTGATATTCAGTCAAACCAGGAATGTTTATGCGAGTGATATTACGTGTAAAAGATAAGCTCGGGAATTTGACCTTCATCGGTAGATGTGCCATTATTATCTCCCAATTCACTGCTAAAATTGAATTTTACTTTTCCCGAATCACTATCCATCAACACTGTTTTCATTCCTTTTGTGCCATAATATGAGCATGGCCCCTGAAAAAAAATATAATTATTTTTTTAGAAATGCCACAACAAAAATTAACAATAAATATATCAATAAGATACAACATAACAACCTTGAAAGTTGCTGATGCTGTATAAATCGTATTTGGTAAAATTTCCGCTAATTCTTTAAACATTAGACGGTATGTGTACTTTGATCCATCACAGCTAAAACTTGTTGCATTTGTAGCTATCACTTTTCCTGACGCAGTGTGAATTAATTCGATTGTCACTTCGTATATCGCTGGATCCTGGATGCTACCGTAAACTCCGTAACCGATCAGAAAGATACGTCTATCCACGCTAAATCTGCAAGAATTAAAATATTTTACGACATCGTCCACAACGGGATTTTCGATATTGCTAATATCATATGCAAAAAATTATAATTTTTTTACCGAATACGATCACTAGTTACAAAATATCCCCATTTACTCTTTACATGTTGAAACCTGCATACAGTCTGTTCCTTGCCCGTCATAGAACACCGCGGCATCGTTTGAAACCCCACCGAAGGTTTGGGATTCAGTATGAAATATGAGAATAAAGATAAGACCTATAAAATTTAATAATATATTTTCAGAGTGTAAACTTTTTAGCTCAAATATAATTTAAACTCTTAATGTCTGTATTGAAATTTAAACTGTTTTCTTTTGTACTGTTTTTGATTATTATATAATATTGAGAGTACTGAATATAGTACTAGCCTCTGAGTAACTTAATAATCCGGATAGTGCTGGACCCACTGTAAACTCCTCTTTTGACATAAGAGGAAAACGAACCAAAGACAAAGCATTGCCTAAGACCAGACGTTGATTTTCTGGTGTGACTGGTAATTGCTGCCTTACACATTCAGCTTCTGACCACCTGTTAAAAAATATAAGTATTATATAAAATGGAAGCATTTTATAGAATTGCCTTACATACCTTAAAACAGCTTGAAACAGTTTAGATTCCCTAACACGAAGAGTATCTCTTTCTAAGACTATCATCAACGTATCAATATCAATATCTGTGAATCCATCCGCATTGAAGGCCTGAGTTGTGAATCTGTCTATGGTGTCCAAGCATACTGAGGCTAATTGTGGTTCGTCAAACAGACGGGCTTGCGTCAACAGCAGGAAAGCATTATCACTTGTCAAATTATTCTTTAAAAAATCGACGCAATGCTTTTCTAAAGCGGCCACCGCGTATTTCTTAGCAGTATATAGCGTCGTCATCACAGTTTCAGGATCTATCTGTATTTCATCAGTATATAGAAAAAGGAGCACTGCCAAAAATGCAGCAGGCTCTACATCAGGTACTTCTATTTCTGAAGAAGCTGTCGCAAGCGTTCCATTAAACATTGCATCAAATACAGCACTTCCAGAGGACAGGACTAGTTTGTGAGCTGGTATGCGTTGCTGCTGCGCTCCTCTTCCCACCAGAAAGGTCACATCTGACAGTATTTCATTGTTAAAGAGGAATACAATCCTTTCACGCATCGTTGCCTTTGTACCTTGCCAGTTGTACATAACTACAGGTTGATTCTGCGTGGTAGAGTTCTCCAAAGTAGCGTTATTCTGCGTTCGACCATCCAAATACGACATATTCGCCGCATTGATAGGTGGCCGGCTGAAAGTACCAAGAGTACAACTGTATCAAATAACAAATACTAACAATCTTATCGAAGATCACAATAAATACTTCAAACCAGTACTCAAAGAAATTTAAACAATACTAGTTTGTCACACTTTATCCGCGTAGAATAGAATTACTTACTTGTCACTGTTCGAGTTGGAGGCCTCGCTCCGCACGGCAGACGACAAGCTCAGCAGCGGCTGATCCTCGTCGCTGACGAAGTTGAGCGCACGCCGTGCTCGGGAAAGAGTGATATTCCGTAACGGCTCCCGCGACGACGACGGCCCACCGCTGCCGCCGGCACTGTC